>CM035294.1:51617247-51671070 GCA_020226075.1 Hydropotes inermis | reverse complement strand
TTGAGCTTTAAGCCAACTTTTTCATTCTCCTCCTTCACTTTCATCAAGAGGCTTTTTAGTTCCTCTTCACTTTCTGCCTTAAGGGTGGTGTCGTCTGCATATCTGAGGTTATTGATATTTCTCCTGGCAATCTTGATTCCAGCTTGTGCTTCTTCCAGCCCAGCGTTTCTCATGAGGTACTCTGCATATAAGTTAAATAAGCAGGGTGACAATATACAGCCTTGACGTACTCCTTTTCCTATTTGGAAACAGCCTGTTGTTCCATGTTCAGTTCTAACTGTTGCTTCCTGACCTGCATACACGTTTCTGAAGAGACAGGTTAGATGGTCTGGTAGTCCCATCTCTTGAAGAATTTTCCAGTTTATTGTGATCCACATAGTCAAACGCTTTGGCATTGTCAATAAAGCAGAAATAGATGTATTTCTGGAACTCTCTTGTTATTTCTATGATCCAGTGGATGTTGGCAATTTGATCTCTGGTCCCTCTGCCTTTTCTAAAACGAGCTTGAACATCTGGAAGTTCATGGTTCACGTATTGCTGAAGCCTGGCTTGGAGAATTTTGAGCATTACTTTACTAGCATGTGAGATGAGTGCAATTGTGCGGCAGTTTGAGCATTCTTTGGCATTGCCTTTGGGACTGGAATGAAAACTGACCTTTTTCAGTCCTGTGGCCACTGCTGAGTTTTCCAAATTTGCTGGTATATTGAGTGCAGCACTTTAACAGCATCATCTTTCAGGATTTGAAATAGCTCAGCTGGAATTCCATCACCTCCACTTGCTTTGTTCATAGTGATGCTTCCTAAGGCCCACATGACTTCACATTCCAGGATGTCTGGCTCTAGGTGAGTGATCACACCATCGTGATTATCTGGGTCATGAAGATCTTTTTCGTGCAGTTCTTCTGTGTATTCTTGCCACCTCTTCTTAACATCTTCTGCTTCTGTTAGGTCCATACCATTTCTGTCCTTTATTGAGCGCATCTTTGCATGAAATGTTCCCTTGATGTCTCTAACTTTCTTGAAGAGATCTCTAGTCTTTCCCATTCTGTTGTTTTCCTCTATTTCTTTGCATTGATTACTGAGGAAGGCTTTCTTATCTCTCCTTGCTATTCTTTGGAACTCTGCATTCAAATGGGAATATCTTTCCTTTTCTCCTTTGCTTTTTACTTCTCTTCTTTTCATAGCTATTTGTAAGGCCTCCTCAGACAACCACTTTGCTTTCATTTCTTTTCCATGGGGATGGTCTTAATCCCTGTCTCCTGTACAATGTCACAAACCTCCGTCCATAGTTCATCAGGCACTCTATCAGATCTAGTCACTTAAATCTATTTCTCACTTCCACTGTGTAATCATAAGGGATTTGATTTAGGTCATATCTGAATGGTCTAGTGGTTTTCCCTACGATCTTCAATTTCAGTCTGAATTTGGCAGTAAGGAGTTCATGATCGGAGCCACAGTCGGTTCCTGGTATTGTTTTTGCTGACTGTATAGAGCTTCTCCATCTTTGGCTGCAAAGAATATAATCAATCTGATTTCAGTGTTGACCATCTGGTGATGTCCATCTATAGAGTCTTCTCTTGTGTTGTCGGAAGAGGGTCTTTGCTATGACCAGTGTGTTCTCTTGGTAAAACCCTTTGCCCTGCTTCATTTTGTACTCCAAGGCCAAATTTGTCTGTTACTCCAGGTGTTTCCTGACTTTCTTCTTTTGCATTCCAGTCCCCTATAATAAAAAGGACATCTTTTTTGGGTGTTAGTTCTAAAAGGTCTTGTAGGTCTTCATAGAACCGTTCAACTTCAGCTTCTTCAGCGTTACTGGTTGGGGCATAGGCTTGGATTACTGTGATACTGAATGGTTTGCCTTGCAAACGAACAGAGATCGTTCTGTCATTTTTGAGATTACATCCAAGTACTGCATTTCGGACTCTTTTGTTGACCATGATGGCTACTCCATTTCTTCTAAGGGATTCCTGCCCACAGTAGTAGATTTAATGGTCATCTGAGTTAAATTCACCCATTCCAGTCCATCTTAGTTTGCTGATTCCTAGAATGTAGACATTTACTCTTGCCATCTCCTGTTTGCCCACTTCCAATTTGCCTTGATTCATGGACCTAACATTCCAGGTTCCTATGCAATATTGCTCTTTGCAGCATCGGACCTTGCTTGTATTACCAGTCACATCCACAACCGGGTATTGTCTTTGCTTTGGCTCCATCCCTTCATTCTTTCTGGAGTTATTTCTCCACTGATCTCCAGTAGCATATTGGGCACCGACCGACCTAGGGAGTTCCTCTTTCAGTATCGTATCATTCTGCCTTTTCATACTGTTCATGGGGTTCTCAAGGTAAGAATACTGAAGTGGTTTGCCATTCTCTTCTCCAGTGGACCACATTCTGTCAGACCTCTCCACCACGACCTGTCCATCTTGGGGGTCCCCACACGGCATGGCTTAGTTTCACTGAGTTAGACAAGGTTGTGCTCCGAGACGAGCTACCCCACGCCCGAGGTCAGGGGCGGCAGCAGAGAGGAGCAATTCCACATCCAAGGAGAAGTGGCTGCGCGGTTGCAGGAGGGCAGAGAGAAGCTACTCCACGGTCAAGGTCAGGAGGGGCGGCTGTGAGGAGATACCCCTCATCCAACGTAAGGAGCAGCGGCTGTGCTTTGCTGGAGCATCTGTGAAGAGATACCCCACATCCCAGGTAAGGGAAACCCAAGTAAGATGGTAGGTGTTGCAAAAGGGCATCAGAGGGCAGATACACTGAAATCATAATCACAGAAAACTAGCCAATCTGATCACATGGACCACAGCCTTGTCTAACTCAAAGAGATACAAACTACCACATATAAAATAGATAAGCAACAAGGACATATTACATAGCTCAGGGACTCAGAGCCACTATCTTACAGTAAGTTGTAACTGAGTATCATCCGTAAAAATACTGGCTCACTATGCTGCACACCTGAAACCAATACAACAATGTAGATCAACTAAACTTCAATTTTAAAAGTAGGAAAAAATACCCGATGCTGCTGCTAAGTCGCTTCAGTCGTGTCCGACCGTGTGACCCCATAGACAGCAGCCCACCAGGCTCCGCCATCCCTGGGATTCTCCAGGCAAGAACACTGGAGTGGTTTGCCATTTCCTTCTCCAATGCATGAAGGTTTTAAATTAATTGTGTTAAGTAGTTAAATAATGGCTCTGGGGTAGGGTCAGGGTCTTCACCTTTTACATTTTTTGAATTATTTAAATTTCTTATAATAATTACATTATTACTTTCAAAATTTGAAAAATACAAATCTATAAGATTAAAGATACTGAACTTAAAAATCTATAGTCCTTTCTTTGACTTGGAAATACTGATCCAAACTTGTAATGCATTTTCTTAAAAAAAAAAAAAAAAAAAAAAAACCTTATTTCCTAGCCTTCTTCACTAAAAACAGCAAGAAATAATGAACAATCCACTAAGCAACAGTGCCTCTTGCACCCAGACTGTGGCTTCTAAACATTATTTCCCAAAAAAGGGGCAAAGGCTGTTACATGCCCATGAATGGAAATGGAAAAGAGGATCTCTGAATATCAGGTCAGACCAGAAAATGAAGAAACTAGAAGGATCACATGAAAAGAACACTGGAGGGGATTCCCTGGTGGTCCCGTGATTTCAACTCCTCTCTCACCACCAAGGTCCCAGGTTCAGTCTACTAAGACCACACAAACCACGCAGTGCAGCCTAAACAGAAAGTGTGTTGTTGTTTTTTAAAAAGGACACTGGAGCCAACTTAAACAGTTCCCATTTGCCATTATGAGTTAATCAATGAGACATCAATAAGAATAAAAAAGGAATACAACTGAAACACATCAATACATTTAAATTGATGAGTTCATAATGACAATTCAAAAAACTTTTGAGTCACATTTGCAGGATGTTAGTGAACAAACTTATTTTAAAAATAAAGATTCAATAATTAAAATAAAGATTCAAAGCATCTGTCTCACCTGTCCTGTACAAGATACACCTGAAAGTAATCAAGTAAATAACGAGGGAAGTATCCCTTTATAAAAGCATTCCAGGACTTCCCTAGTAGTCCAGTGGTTAAGAATCTACCTGCCAATGCAGGGGACATGGGTTCAATCCCTGGTCCGGGAAGATTTCACATGCCGCAGGGCAACTAAGCCCATGCATCACAACTGTTGAAGCCCTCGCACCCTAGAGCCCATGCTCTGCAACAAGAAGCCACCACAATGAGGAGCCTGCACACCATGTCTAAAGAGTAGCTCCCACTCAATTCAAGTAGAGAAAGCCCACACACAGCAATGAAGACCCAGAGTAGCCGAAAATAAAATAAATAAATGTTAAAAAGTAAAACTGCTAAAAAAATTCCAGCTAAAATAAATTTTAAAATAATAACAATTGAATATCATCATTTTATAACCACTAATGAAATTCAATAAAGGATGCAGACAAGGTTCATCAATGGCTGCTGACATCATGAAAATTAGACTAATAGACATCACACACTTCCTCCTAATGGATGTACACTATAAAGTATTCTAGCCAAAAACACTGAATCTGAATCTGATCAAATCCACTTGTGGTAAATTACTGGACAAATAACCAAGTTTCTTCAACAAATACACTGGGGGAAAAAAAGGAGAGGGGAAATTTTTCAGATTAAGTGATTTTTAAACATATATTGACCAACTACAAGATACAGACTTAATTTGACTAAACATACAAGCTGTTTAGAAAATATGATACAGTCAGGGAAATATGAACACCAGATATTTAATATTCAGGAATTACTGTTAATTATTTTAGAAGTACAAATGGTACTGACATTACATCTTTAAAGTCATTATCTAGGGGTATATACTGAAATACTCAGGGTGAAATTATACACCAGATTCTCTTCAGGACAGTCAGGAAAGGGGATAGGATTATAGATGAAACAAGAGTAGCCACAAGCTAACAACTGCATATGGAAGTTCATTTAACTATTCCAATGCTTTCAAATGTTTGAAATTTTCCATAGTAAAGTTATTTAAATAAGCAACTCTCAAAAAAGAAAAATATACATATTTGAAATATAGCCACTGAAATGAAATAAATTTTATATACTAATCTCTTATTGAAGCCCAGTTCAATTCCTATCTCCATCCCTACTTCCTAGATTGATTTCTTTTTTTTTTTTTGGTCTTGTTTAAATCTCACAAGACCTCCAAAAATTACTGGGAAAGAGTTTCTTTCTTGGTTCTACTTGATCTCAGTCTGCCTGGCAGTACCAGGGACTAAGATCAAGTAGAACCAAGAAAGTGACAATGGTCCTAGATTGATTTCTATCTTTTTTCTAATTTGCTTATACTGCACGGTTAGATACAACTAAATTCTACAACATTCCATCTATACTACAGAATCTAACCCACTCTATCTACTGTTGTTTTGTTCATAAATTATCAAGTTTATCTTCACAGCTAACCAATAAGGTCTTTTAATGCACAGAAAAGATTTTTTGATCCCACAGTCTTAAAATGGTCCTAAGACTTCTAATGGTCCCAAATACCTTATCTGATAGTCAAGGTGTCTCTGAAAATCCCTGGGACCTAGGGGAAAATGCAACCGTCTTCCCTGTCACCTCAAAAACTATGAAGATTTTACTCTAGTAAAAGCATATAATATTGTCTTTTTCAAATTTAACTGAGGCCCCCTTTATAACATCAACATGGTAAGTCTCCAGCAAGCTAGGGCAAGCTAACACGCCCAAGCTCTCCTCAGAACTCAAATGGGAACTCTGCCAAAACAAAACCATACATCACTAGGCTTGAATAGAAAGTTATTATCTAAGCGGTTGATTATTTAATGAAAATTTCAGCTATAATATAAAGAAAGTTTGCCCAAAGAAATAGTCACAAAGCCCAGTTAAAAAGAACTCACCACCTAACTGGAGTCCAAGAGCACTGGAAAACAAGTCTATTTGTGTACTTACAAGTGTCAAGAGTTGACTTATAGCCCCTTTATCCTTTTTAAAAATGTTTTAAAATAACTGACTTTTCCATCTAATCGTAAGAGAAATCCATGTTATTTATAAAGAGATAAGCAAAAAAAGAAAATAAAAACCATCCTACTACCTCCTTCATAACATTTTGTCTTACTAAACAGTAAGTCTTTGAGAGCAGGAAAAAAAACGCACATGGGGTTACAATGTAAGATGCAGATTTGTCTTTCAATTTTTTTACGTTTCACCATTTGTATAAATCCAGGGCCAGAAAATTTAAAAACCTACATTCCGCTCTGGGAATTTTCTTAGTTTACAATAATTCGGGAGCATTTTTCTAACGTCCTGAAAAGTTCTTATCACAGCAGCAGCAGAGCCTTAAGCTCCCATTGCCAAGTCAGGCAGTAAACACATCATACGCACTCTACGTAAAATCTGTCCCATTTTAACTTATGTTTAAATTACTTACTCAAACTACCATTCCTTTTATTTGCTATTTTTTATGTCTATCCAACTCCATCAAGAGATTTTTATTTCATGTACAGTTAAAAATACACTGAATAAGTTTCTCCTCAACATGTCCTAGACTAGTCTGAATCCACACATATGCAAAACAATTCTAGTGTCAGAAAACTCACCCACCAGTACCCAAACATAATGCTCACCTGATCTCTAACTCAGACGTACTGCCTCATCCATCCTGGTGAAGTATAAAGAACTGCACTTATCAAGCATAATCTGAAGAGACATTGGAGAAAGGAGAGTGGATAGCCTCCAGCAATTCACCTAGGAGGAGGAAAAAAATTATCCCTTTCACCACCCAGAGTCTAAACTCCACCACTTTTCAGCAACAGTCAAATAAAATTCTCAGAACAGTTTTGACTTTTCACTGGCCTCAGTGCCTTAATTAAGCAGCCTAGGTGACAGTGCAAAAATTAATCTGAAGCTATTTTCTTTCTACCTTATTCCAAAGAGGCAAATATTGTCTGTCTTGACTATTAAAATCCCCTGAGATTTCAATTCTGCAGGAGCTCTACAGGTTCTAAATTTAGCCAAGTAACAGAAATAGTTGGAAGGCATGCAATTCATTTTAATATCTGCACGTTTATGTTGCCAGGCAGCTAATTTTTAAAGTACTCCTAGAGTAGTCATCCACATATAAAAGAACAATACATAAGCCATGTAATTAAAATATTTATTACCTATAACTTCTGGAAGTGACCAACATCACTCCTCCAAAAATATATTCCATGTTTCTTTCACAGGGATAGAGTTTTAAATATTTCAACAAAACATGGGACTCCCCTAGCAGTCCAGTGGTTACGACTCCACGCTGCCCATTCAGGGGACACCAATTCAATCCCTGGTCAGGGAACTAAGATCCCACATGCCGTGGCCAAAACAAAAGAAAAAAAATTGTAATGTCAATAGCAATTTCCTTACAGCCTATTTATTTTCTTCCACTTCAAAGAAACATGCAGACAGGTTTAGGGAGTTTCAGCTTCAAAGCAAAACCCCTTCACACACTTTGCTGCACGGCACTAATCAGCGCCGCACTGTTAATCAGAAACTCCACTGATGAAAGTCAAGGGAAAAAGCTTTGCGGAAAGGACTGACATGTCTCATTTCACGTAGAGTCTCACAGCGGGACATTCTCAAGTCGTTGGACCATTAGCAACTAGGGTGTACAAGATCTCAGCGCTAAGGCCAAATCTATTTTGGATTTTCTGAAACATCAGACCTCATAAGGAGCCATAAAACCAGGCTCCAGCATAAATGTTCAATACAATAAACACCCTAACTTCATGTCAGTTTCATAGATTGTGTACACAAACCAATGTGTAAAGTGTATGTGCAGATGAATACAACATGCAGGTTCAAAATACAAAGTATTAAAGAGCTGGGTTACAAGTTTCCTTATCTAAGGAGATTTTAATTCAGAGAGCAGAAAATAACAAAGAGGGAAACAACTCTTAAGTCACTATACCACAGGGAAAAAAGCCTGGATTATATAAAAGTAAAAAGGATACAAATACTTGTTTTCACCTTCACACGTCACCACCAAGTTAGAGGGAAAAAAAATACAATACCAATTTTCTAAACAACATCCCATTATTTCCCATGGCAAGTCATCGACATTGCCTGTAACTCACTTCATTCTGAAGAATAATTCAATTTAGACACTTTATTATCGAGTACTTCTAGGAAGACACAGAAGGGTCTTAGGTCAGGAATCCACTCATTTTTTTGTATTGGAAATAACTGACCCCATAAAGACAGCAAAGGATGGATAATTAAATGCGAGCAGTTCCCCTTTAAGGGAACCATTCCCCACTAAAGGAGTCAGGGTTCCTTGCAAAAGGACTGATTCCAGGTTTGAAGCAAGTAAAGTACAAAGTGAACCCAAAATACCTTGCTGTGCCAGGATGTAAAGAAGCTCTCAGAAACTGACCAGGACAAGTCAAAAAAGCACAGGAATTAGTTTGAAGGTGCTCTGACTGATCAAACTGACAACAACTGTTGTACGTATAATACTAAATACTGTATTTTATACACTGATAAAGGACTGCAACATTTTGAATTTTTTTACATACCAAATCTATAGTGACCCTCAAAAACAAAAAACAGGAAAAATAAAGTTCTCCATTATAGAATAACACCAACTAGTAAATGCAGAAGGAATGACAAATTCAACATTTTGTAACCACCAATGTAATAATTAATTCAGGCAAGTTATCACCAACAAATGCTAACACCACTGGGTAAAACGTAGAGAAAAAGAGTCATACAATCTTAACAGCACCATCCTACAGATATTTTCTTAATAACAAAGGGAAAAAGGCACTTTTACAAAGAAGAAATGCAGCCTGTATCAATTCATCTGAGTAATCAAACTTATCACCAATAATGCAGCAAAACGACAGTGTGTGCACAGAGAAGCACACAGCATCACCTAACCAGTACTCTCATCAGAACTGTTTAATAAAACCATGACACAATCGTGACAAACCCAAATCGTGCAACATTCTTCAACACAACTGGCCTAAACTCTTCAAAAGTATCAATGTCCCAAGGCACAAAAATGGAAAGAACTTCTCTGAACTAAAAAGCTATGAAAATTAAATGTAATTCATGATCCTTGAATAAATCCAAGATTGGATGGACAGCTATAAAACTCAATTATCTCAATTACTCAAAACTCAAATTACTCAAAAAAACCCAAATAACTCAAAAAACTCAATTATTCAAAACTCAGTCTCTCAATTATTAATATTACTGAGGAAATCTGAGCATACACTATAACTATATATATATATATATAACTATATATATAGTGATATATAACTATATCACTGTAAAGTATTTTAAATAAGATAATGAATTTGTTAAGAATATTGTAGTAATATAGGAAAATAACTTGTTCCTAGGTGACATATGCTTAAGAAATTCTGGGTGAAAAAAAAAAGGAAATTCTGGGTGAAGTTTCCTGATGTCTGAAATTTCCTAATACACAGTAAAAAAATTTAATAATAATAATGTGTATATGTATAGGGAGGGAAGGGGAAGCAAGAAGTGGAATGTGACAGAGGGGGAAAGTGAGGGAGGGAGGGAAGTGGGTAAGAAGGTGTGAGAGCACAAATGTGACAAAATATTCAATAAATATTAGGGAAAATCATACGGGTGCTCATTTTACCACTCCTTCAACTTTTCTGCAGGTCTGGAATTACACATAAAAACATGGAGGTGAAAAAGAACAAGCAGCAACATTAACCCAAGCTCCTGGCTATCCAGTATAAATTTTGCTGTGTTCTATTAATAAAAAGCAATTCCAGGTGATGCTTATAAGTGCAGACTTCAGCATGAAAGTGGGTTGTCCTGGCTGCACAATGAACAAATAACCTAACTTAACCTCTCTGCAAATGGTCTGAATGTATCCTCCCAAAATTCATGTTAAATCCTAACCTCCAAACATATTAAGAGGTGAGGCCTCTGGGGTGGTTAGGTCATGAACTTACTCTTACACAGAAAGATTCTAGAGAGATCGCTAGCTCCTTTCATCATGAAAGGACACAGTAAAATGCTGGCTATTAACCAGGACAAGGGTCCTCAGCAGAATCAGACCATGTTTGATCTTCAACTTCTCAGCCTCCAGAACAGTGAGAAATAAATTTCTGTTGATAAGCCACCCAGTATTTTGTTATAGCACCCTGAACAGATAAAGACACTCCCTAAACCTCACCACTAAATAGGGATAATATAGTACTGATCCACAGGGACCATCTTCTAAGGATTAAATCATCTAATATGTGCTACTATTATACTTCTGTGAAGTCACATTCTCTGTTCACTTATATTCCTTCTAAGTATATGGGGAGACAGATCAATTTTTAGCCTTTTTCTGTTCTGGCAACTAGCTTATGAGCTATTAATATAATAACTTTACTAAAATTCACTATAATAACTTCACTAAAATTTTGTGAATTGCCAAATATATCCAAATTCAAATAAAAAATTAAAGTGCATTCCATCTAAGGACCAATAAAAATAAATCCACCATTAACACAAATAACAGAGCTAACATACTCTACCACGTGAAAGCAGAAGCTTTTCACAGCTTACATCTGCTCCTTCCTCACTAGAAGGTTATATGTCAGAAACAGATAGAGCCTGCCTTGGTCCCCAAAACATCAATCTTCACACTAAAATCCAATGCCCTCAGGCCAGAAATGCCTCTTAAGTTCTGCTATCTCCTGGAGTCTCCTCTCAGTTCTCTTTATCACTCTGTAAGGTTGTCTGCATGGCCCTGTTTCTTCTCATGGGTTGCACAACATTCATGCACAGAGTACTTCAAAATCTAAATACCTCTGTCCCTCTGAAGAGCTCCAGATTCATTCAGACAACTGTATTTCCAAAAGCGAACTTCCTACCAACACTCCTCTGCCCATTTTAAAATCAGGCTGGTCTTTTTCTATTGAGTTGCATGAGTACATTTCGGATGCTAAGCTTTTTTCAAATACATGAGTTTTTTGGAAGTATAGTTTATGTACAATATTACCTAAGCTACAGGTGTACAATATAGCGATTTATAACTTTTCAAGGTTATATTCCATAACTATAAAATACTGGCTCTATTCCCTGTGTTGTACCAATAAATCCTTGTAACTTTTATGTCTAATCATTTATACATCTTTCAAGTATATGATAAGTAAGTATTTTCTCCCACACAGCAGGCTTCTTCATCTTGTTGGTTTCCCTTTTCTCTGCAAAGCTTTCTAGTTTGCTGTAGTCCAGCCTAATTCATCTTTACTTTCGCTGCCTTTGCTTTTGGTGTTAAATCCAAAGGATCCTAACACTGATGTCAAGGAGCTTATTCCCTTTCTTTCGGCAAGTTTTCTACTTTCAGGTTGTATGTTGAAGCTTCTAAACCGCTGTGAACCATCTTTTGTGCTTGGGATAGCACAGGAGTCTAGTTTCCCGACACGGTTTATGAAGAGACCGTCACTTGCCCACTGCGCATTCTTGGCTCTGCTGTCAGAAGTGAACTGACCATGCGTGCACGGGTTTATTTCTGGGCTCTTTATTCTGTTCTATTAATCCACTTAGCTGTTTCTATGCCAATACCATACTGCTCCGATTATCATGGCTTTGGAATATAGTTTGGTATCAGGAAATATGATACGCTCAGTTTTGCTCTTCTTTCTCAAGATTTCTTTGACTATTTGCTGTCTTTTGTGGTTCCACACAAATTTTAGGATTGTTTGTTCCCTGTAAAAAATGTAATGAGAAATACAATAGGGGTGGAATCTGTAAATTGATTTCAATGGTATGGACCTTTTTCAGTATGGACTTTTTAACAATATTAATTCTCCCAAACCATCAGCAGAGAATATATTTCCACTAATCTGTGTCTTCTTCAATTCCTTTTCACTGATGTCTTACAGACCTTATAATAAACTATAAGTGTTTTTTACCTCCTTGGTCAAACTTATTTCTAGGTATTTTAGTCTTTATGCTACAACTTGAAAGTGTGATTATTTTGAAAATTTCTGAGTTATTAACATATAGAAACAACTGATTTTTGTATACTTATTTTGCATCCTGCAACTTTACTAATTCATTCATTAATTCTAACAGTTTTTGGTGTAGTATTTAGGATTTTCTGTATATAATATCATGTCATCTGCAAATAGTGACAGTTTTACTTCTTTCTTTACAATCTGAATGCCTCATTCCTTTTTAATAATTTTACTTATTATTTGCCTGAGTTTTTTTTTTTTTTTTTGCTAAACTGCACTGACTAGGATCACCAAAACTATGTTAAATAAAAGTGGGAAGGAAAGGCTTTCCGCTTCAGTTGAGTATGTTAGCTGAGGACCTGAAATATATGGTTTTTATCCATAGGAGGAGTTTACAAAGAATTTTGATTTAAAGAGTTGCTTTAATAGAAGAAAAAGCTTCTTAAAAAATATGGATTTTATGATGTTGAAGTACATTGCCTCTATACCCACTTTGTTGAAAGTTTGTATCATAACAGATGTTAAATTTTTCAGATCCTTTTTCTGCACCATTGAGATGATCATGTGATTCTTATCCTTCATTTTGCTAGTATGATGTATCACACTGATGACTTGCAGATGCTGAACCACCTTTGCAGCTCCAGAATGAATCCCACTTGATTACGGTAAATGATCCTTTTAATGTATTGTTGAATTTAGTTTGCTAATGTTTTGTTGAGAATTTCTGCATCATATTCATCAGGGATACTGGCCTGTAATTTTCTTTACTTCCAGTGTACTTGTCTGTTTTTTCTATCAGGGTTAAGCTAGCCTCATAAAATGAGTTTGAAGTGTACCCTCCTATTCTATTTTTTGGAAGAGTTTGAGGATTGGTAATAGTTCTTTAAATGTCTGGTAGAATTCACCAGTGAAGCCATCTGGTACTGGACTTTTGCTTGTTGGGAGTTTTTTTGATTACTCAATAATCAAGATTATTTGATCCAGATTCAATCTCTTTATTAATACAGGCATACCTTAGAGATATTACAGGTTTGGCTCCAGAACACTGTAATAAAGCAAATATCAAAATAAAGCAAGTCACAAATTTTTTTGGCCTTTCAGTGCATATGAAAGCACATTTACACTATATTGTAGTGTATTAACTGTGTAATATCATTTCATCTAAAAAAACAATGTACATACCTTAATTTTAGAATAATATTTTATTGCTAAAAAATGACAAGGTAACATAATAGCAACACAGAAGATTACTGAACACAGATCACCGCAACAAATAATAATGAAAAAGTTTGAAACATTGTAAGAATTACCAATTTGTGACAAAGACACAAAGTGAATAAATGCTATTGGAAAAACAGGGCCAGGAGACTTGCTCAATGCAAGGTTGCCACAAACCTTCAATTTGTTTTTAAAAAACAAAAAACACAGTATCTGTGAAGCACAATAAAGCCAATCTCAAAAAAATGCGGTTCGCCTCTAGTGGGTCTGGTTCAGATTTCCTATTTCTTCATGATACAGTTTTGGTAGGTACTATGCTTCTAAGAATTTATCTATTTCTTTTTGGTTGTCCAATCTGTTGGCATGTAATTGTTCACAGTAGTCTCTTGAGGTATGAGGTGTTAACGTCTCCTCTTTCATTTGAGTCCTCTTTTTTCTTTAGTAAATCTAGCTATAGGTTTGTCTATTTTGTTTATCCTTTAAAAAAAAAAAAACTAGCTCCTAGTTCCATTGATCTTTTCTATTGTTACTCTAGTTCTAATCTAATATTTCCTTTCTTTTACTCACATTAGGTTTAGCTTGTTCTTCTAGTTCCTACAGTAGGTGCAAAGTTAGGTTATTTAAGATCTGCCTTGTTTCCTAACTGGCATTTTCTCAACGAACTTCTCTTTTGCTTCATTCTATAGGTTTTGTATTTAGTACACTGTATTTCCATTTTCATTAGTCTCTGATTATCTACTAAGTTTTCTTTTTACTTCTTCCCTGACCCATTGATTGTTCAGCATCACGTTGCTTACGCTTTGCATGTTAATGGATTTTGCAGTCTTCCTCTTGTTACTGAGTTCTAGTTTTACACCACTGTGGTCAAAAAGATCGCTGCTATGACTCAAATCTTCTTACACGTATTAAGATTTGTTTTGTGCCTAACATATGACCCTTGAGAATGTTCCAAATGCACTTGAGAAGAATGTGTATTTGGATACACATTTGCTTTTGGATAGGATGTTCCATAGGTGTCTGTTAAGTCTATCTTGTCTAATTTGTAATTTAAGGCCAATGCTTCCTTATTGATTTTCTGTCTTGATGACTTACTCACTGATAAAAGTGGGGAATTAAGGTCTCCTATTACTGTATTGCTGTCTCTTCCTCCCATTAGGTCTGTTAATATTGACTTTATATAAATACTCCTAAAATCTGCCCCCTTTCTTATCCGTTAGCATGGCCCAGTCACCTAAGACACAAACTGAGAGTCATCTGTTCACAATTACTTCTTTCCCTTCCATATTTGACCAATTTCCAAACTCTGGTACCATCTCCTGGATCCATCTGATCTTCTCAGCTCCTGTCCCTTCTTCTCCACTTCCATCACTGACAGGCAGAGAAATCAGTTAATGGGACAAGTCCTCCAGAGTTCTTTTTTTCTCCAGCAAAGCAGCTGCCAATGTTCCCATGGTGGCTCCTCTCCTGGCCTTTTAGCCTTTGTCCCTGAATAACTAAGATTCCACTCTGTCCAGATGAACATGTAGTGTAAGAAATGAACTGCTGTTTCAAGCTGTTAAGATCTGAGGTTGTTTCTTACCCATCATACCCGTCTCCATCTCGATTCCAACATCTGCAGGACCGAAGTGGCCCCTGACACATGTCTCTCCCTCCACTCTTAATCACTGTATTTTTCAAAACTGGTACCAGAGTTACCCTTGACAAACAATCATTCCATTTCTCCGATGATAATCTTCAGAATTTTTGCCTCAGAATATTTCAAAGTCCTTAATATAATTCTTAAAGCCTGCCATGAAATTAGGCTCTACAGATATTCTCTCCAGTCAATCAAAATAATGCTACCTCTCCATACACACCATAGTCTTTAACATTCCTGGGATTTTGCCCAGGTTATTCTATTTGCTTGTAATGCGTTCCCACCCTTATACCGCCTCACCCTACCTTTGCCATCCTAGCCAAACAAACCCCTTGGCAACTATCCTTCCCATTCTCTCAACAGTTATTCAAATTGCTGTCTTTTCTCAAGGACTCTATTTTACCAACTCTCTTATTAGAACACACCAGCCCCCTAACCCAAGAGGATAAGTCTCCTCCATCACAAGGAATATCAAGGCCCTAAAGTCAGAAGCTCCCTCAAACTCCTTTGTTCACTGACCAAGCATTTGTCCCCATCCCTTTCTTGACCTTTTCCTCTATCTTAATGAAAGACATAAAAATAATTCTACTTCCCTTATGGCAGAAAGCGAAGAGGAACTAAAGAGCCTCCTGATGAAAGTGAAAATGCTGGCTTAAAACTCAACATTCAAAAAACAAATAATTGCATCCAGTCCCATCACTTCATGGCAAACAGATGGGGAAACAATGGAAACAGTGACAGACTTTATTTTTTTGGTCTCCAAAATCACTGTACATGGTGACTGTAGCCATGAAAGTAAAAGACGCTTACTCCTTGGAAGAAAAGCTATGACCAACCTAGACAGCATAGTAAAAACAGAAACATTACTTTGCCAACAAAGGTCTGTCTAGTCAAAGTTATGATTTTTCCAGTGGTCATGTACGGATGTGAGAGTTGGACCATAAAGAAAGTTGAGCACCAAAAAACTGATGCTTTTCAACTGTGATGCTGGAGAAGACTCTTGAGAGTCCCTTGGACTGCAAGGAGATCCAACCAGTCCATCTTGAAGGAGATCAGTCCTGAATATTCACTAGATGGACTGATGCTGAAGCTCCAATACTTTGGCCACCTGATGTGAAGAACTGACTCAGTGGAAGAGACCCCGAAGCTGGGAAAGACTGAAGGTAGGAGGAGAAGGGACGACAGAGGATCAGATGATTGGCTGGCATCGCCGACTCGATGGACCTAAGTCTAAACAAGCCCTGGGAGCTGGTGATGGACAGAGAAGCCTGCTGCGCTGCAGTCCATGGTATTGCAAAGGGTCGGAAACAGGGGAGCAACTGACCTGACCTGCTCTGGAGTTCGTCTTCTCTTCACACTGGAGGACCTCACTCCATCATCACCTCTCTAGCGTCGTGCTCATCCCCTGAACAGATAAACAAGCTCGAGTCTCTCGCCTGAAAAACTCTTCCTTGCAGCTTCCCTGGCAACGCAGTGGTTACAACCCCACACTTCCAGTGCAGGGGGTACAGGCTCAATCCCTCACCCCAATCCTCACACCAATTCCCGGTGAGGAAACTAAGATCCCACACGTGATGCAGCATGGCCAAAAATAAATATGCTGATTAATTTTTTTAAAAACTCTTCTCTGAACTCCACCTACTCTCACTATTGTCCTCTCTCTCCATCTCTTTATAATCTTCCTGGAAAATGGTTTACTTTCTCCCAGCTCCTATGTATTCCTCAATGCAATGCAACTTTGGCTCTGCTCTCTTCACTCCAGTGATCCTGCTCTCACTGATGCTAACAACGACCTGAATCCCCCTGTGAGGGCTTCCCTGGTGGCTCAGACAGTAAAGAATCTGCCTGCAATGCAGGAGATGCAGGTTCAATCCCTGGGTTGGGAAGATCCCCCAGTGAAGGAAATGACTATCCACTCTAGTATTCTTGCCTAGGCAATCCCATGGACAGGTGAGCCTGGTGGGCAACAAACCATGGGGTCACAAAGAGTCAGACACGACGGACCAATTAACACTAACACTTTCACATCCTTTCTGTCTTTATACTTGACATTTCCAATATACACAAACACAACTACCTTCCTTTCTGTCTTTATACTTGACATTTCCAATATACACAAACACAACTACCTTCCTCCTCTTTGAAAGTTTCTCCTCTAAAATCCTATCATGTGCACTTTACTGGATTCACATCTACCTTCCTGGTTCCTCAATGTTCTTCCAGGGCTCCTGCCACCGATCACATCTTTAACTGTCAGTGTTCTCCAAGGCTCTCTCAGCCTTTAGCTCTTCAGTCTTAACATGATCCTTGGAGGAACCAAACTTATCCCTTCAACTACAATGTGCATGCTGCTGCTGCTGCTGCTGATGAGTAACTTCAGTCGTGTCCAACTCTGTGCGACCCCATAGACGGCAGCCCACCAGGCTCCCCCACCCCTGGGATTCTCCAGGGGAGAGCACTGGAGTGGGCTGCCATTTCCTTCTCCAATGCATGAAGTGAAAAGTGAAAGTGAAGTCGCTCAGTCATGTCCGACTCTTCGAGACCCCGTGGACTGCAGCCCACCAGGCTCCTCTGCCTATGGGATTTTCCAGGCAAGAGCACTGGAGTGGGGTGCCATTGCCTTCTCCTACAATGTATTATGATGTTGACTCCTAAATCTCTCTCCAGCCCTGATTTCTCTCTTCAACTCCAGACTGAAGCATCTAATTTCCTATTACACATTTCCGCAGGGTTGTATAAATACCTCAAATTCAACCAGTCCAAAACCAAAGACCTCACCTTTATCTCCAAACATCCATCCCTAACTCATAAATGACCGTAGTCATCCACCATGGCACGGAACCCAGGAAACAAGGAATCATTCACAAGCTCATCCCCGTCACGCACAACTACACTCACACACTCACACACACACAACACACATACACACTTCCAAGCCTAACAGAGTCCACCTTTTAAACATCTCTTGAATCTGTACATCTCTATGCATTTGCAGGACCACTTTAGAGCCTCACAATCTGTTATGTGGATTATTTATTATATATTAGCCCCTAAATTGGACTCCCTGGTTCGAGTCTACTTTTCAATCCAGTTCCCACACTGTTACAAGCAATCTTTTAAAAATACAATGCTTCAGTAGTTTTCACACTGTAATACAAAATTCATTTTAGCCTATGAAATAAGGCCTTCAAGATCAGGCCCCTACCTACCTAACTAGCCTTTTGTCTAAACAATCCCCACAAACATTCCATGTGAAGGCACATCCCTGTCCTTGAAGTCTGACAAAGGCAGCATGCTGTTCAGCTCTACACCCCCGCCCTTTATGAAGGGAGTTCTTCCCCAGAACTCTCTTCCTCATAAGCACCTGTCCACCTTGTTACCTCCGTCAGTTAACTGCCCATCACCCCGTCAGGATCCCTAACTCCGGACCGGAAGTCCTCCCGGATCTTCACTGTGCTTGTCAAGCCCTTTGTGCATTCCTCCAGCTGAGTCCTTCGGGCTGCAGGATCCTGACTTCTCAGTCTATGCTCTTTGATGGTAAGGAATACGTCTTGTTTTTTAACACCTCCAGCACCTAATCCTGTAGCTATTTATATGCTGGCTGAATTAATGAGTCCACTGAGACTAATTCAAATTTTACCTTCTCTGAAAAGTTTATTCTGAACCTGTCATTTAGAATTAAGCATTCTTTCTCCTTGCTCTCATATTACATTTTATTACCACCTTGTAACGGCTGTCTGAGGAGGCCTTACAAATAGCTGTGAAAAGAAGACAAGTAAAAAGCAAAAGAGAAAAGGAAAGATATATCCATTTGAATGCAGAGTTTCAAAGAGCGAGGAGAGATAAGAAAGCCTTCCTCAGTGATCAGTGCAAAGAAACAGCGGAAATAACAGAATGGGAAAGACTAGAGATCTCTTCAAGAAAATCAGAGACACCAAGGGAACATTTCATGCAAAGGTGCGCACAATGAAGGACAGAAATGGTATCGACCTAACAGAAGCAGAAGATATTAAGAAGTGGCAAGAATACACAAAAGAACTGTACAAAAAAGATCATCATGACCCAGATAATCATGATGGTGTGGTCACCTAGAGTCAGATATCCTGGAATGTGAAGTCAAGTGGGCCTTAGGAAGCATCACTACAAACAAAGTTAGTGGAGGTGATGGAATTCCAGCTGAGCTACTTCAAATCCTGAAAGTTGATGCTGTTAAAGTGCTGCACTCAATATGCCAGCAAATTTGGAAAACTCAGCAGCGGCCACCAGACTGGAAAAGATCAGCTTTCATTCCAATCTCAAAGAAAGGCAATGCCAAAGAATGCTCAAGCTACCGCACAATTGCATTCATCTCACACGCTCAAAATTCTCCAAGCCAGGCTTCAACAATACATGAACCATGAACTTCCAGATGTTACAAGCTGGTTTTAGAAAAGGCAGAGGAACCAGAGATTAAATCGCCAACATCGGCAGGATCAGCGAAAAAGCAAGAGAATTCCAGAAAAACAATTATTTCTGCTTTACTGACTAAATCAAAGCCTTTGACTGTGTGGATCACAACAAACTCTGGAAAATTCTTCAAGAGATGGGAATACCAGACAACTTGACCCACCTCTTGAGAAACCTGTATGCAGGTAAGGAAGCAACAGTTAGAACAGGACATGGAACAACAGACTGGTTCCAAATCAGGAAAGGAGTACGTCAAGGCTGTATATTGTCACCCTGCTTATTTAACATATGCAGAATATATCATGAGAAATGCTGGGCTGGAAGAAGCACAAGCTGGAATCAAGATTGCCGGGAGAAATATCAATAACCTCAGATATATAGATGACACCACCCTTATGGCAGAAAGTGAAGAACTAAAGAGACTCTTGATGAAAGTGAAAGAGAAGAGTGAAAAAGTTGGCTTAAAGCTTAACATTCAGAAAACTAAGATCATGGCATCTGGTCCCATCACTCCATGGGAAATAGATGGGGAAACAGTGGAAACAGTGTCAGACTTTATTTTGGGGGGCTCCAAAATGACTGCAGATAGTGACTGCACCCATGAAATTAAAAGACTCTTGCTCCTTGGAAGAAAAGTTTGACCAACCTAGACAGCATATTAAAAAGCAGAGACATTACTTTGCCAACAAAGGCCCGTCTGGTCATGTATGCATGTGAGAGTTGGACTATAAAGAAAGCTGAGCACCAAAGAATTTATGCTCTGGAACTGTGGTGTTGGAGAAGACTCTTGAGAGTCCCTTGGACTGCAAGGAGATCCAACCAGTCCATCCTAAAGATCAGTCCTGAGTGTTCATTGGAAGGAACATTGCATGTTGCTCCGTGGCATGTGGATATTCAACACTGGATGTTGAAGCTGAAACTCCAACACTTTGGTCACCTGATGCGAAGAGCTGACTCATTTGAAAAGACCCTGATGTTGGGAAAGACTGAGGGCAGGAGGAGAAGGGGACGACAGAAGATGAGATGGCTGGATGGCATCAGCGACTCAACGGACATGAATTTGGGTAAACTCTTGAGAGTTGGTGATGGACAGGGAAGCCTGGCATGCTGCAGTCCATGGGGTTGCAAAGAGTCAGACATGACTGAGCAACTGAACTGCACTGAACTGTAACACTCATGACCTTGTAGTTTATTTAGTTTTTTGTAATCTATAAAACATGAAATAATGACAATAGGGAATGATGACAATCCTTGACAATAAGGACGATGTCATATCTATCTTATTATCATTAGCATATAATCTATCACAGGTACCTATTAAATAGTTGAGTAAATGAATCAGTTCTTTTCAGAAATTTTCTTGACATATTACTTTGGAAGCAGTTCTGTAAACCTGACATGAAGATCACTCTTTCTATTGTAAAAATAGAGAAGAACCAGAAACTAAGAGAATACCTTCTAAGAAAGAACCTACCTGGACAGAAAACATATGGGTGATGTTTATTCTAACAAAGACCAATAATAACCTGAGTCCCTCTGATTGCTAAGCTAATACTGTAGCTTAGAAATGTACTAGGCTCATGGTACACCAAAGGAAAAGCTGGGTTTGTACAATGAAACAGTAGCAAGTGAATGCCAGTAATTGTTAACTGAAAATCTATAATCAGGCTTCCCTGGTGGTTCAGTGGTTAAGAATCTGCCTTGCAATACAAGGGACATGGGTTTGATCCCTGGTCTGGTAAAAGTCCACGTGCCACAGAGCAACTAACACCATGAGCCACAACAACTGAGCCTAAGCTCTAGAGCCCATCAGCCACACCTACAGAACCCGCATGCTGCAACTACGAAGTCCAAGTGACTAGAGCCTGTGCTCCGCAATAAGAGAAGGCACTGCAATGAGAAGCCCACGCACCACAACTAGAGAAAGCCCATGTGCAGAATCAAAGACCCAGCACAGCCAAAAAGTTTTTAAAAAAGAAACAGACTTAGAAAAAGAAAACCTAGAATCTTCTCAGAGGGCCTCAGGCGGCACTGTGTGAACACATGTGTGTGTGCGGCTGAATCTGTGTGCCCAACTTTGGGAAACGAACAAAGCACAAGTCTACAATAAAGGACAGGACAGAACAGAAAGAACAGAAAAGACTCATGGCCTAAAACACATCATGGATCCAAATAGATTCTACAGCTGAATCCAGTCAGTCTACTAAACTGAAAAGACAATTGCTACTTCCCAACCTATAAGAAACTAATAGGCAGAAAAACCTTTATGAAAGCAATGTTAATTTCAAAGAGAAAAAGGAAGAAAAAGAAAAAAAAAAAACATGGAAATAAAGCACCATTTTATCTCTGCAAATATTAACTTCAATGCCGTTCTGTTATTTAATAGCACTACAGAACGTCATTTAGAGACTAGTAATTTGATCATATTTAATATAGACTACCCCTCTATGAAGGCTTCCCTGATAGCTCAATTGGTAAAGAACCTGCCTGTAATGCAGAAGATCCTGGTTCGATTCCTGGGTCAGGAAGATCTCCTGGAGAAGGGACAGGCTACCCACTCCAGAATTCTTGGGTCTCCCTTGTGTTGTGGCTCAGCTGGTAAAGAACCTGCCTGTAATGCAGAAGACCCTGGTTCAATTCCTGGGTCAGGAAGATCTCCTGGAGAAGGGACAGGCTACCCACTCCAGCATTCTGGACTGGAAAATCCTATGGACTACACAGTCCATGGGGTCGCAGAGTCGGACAGGAGTGAGAGACTTTCACTTTCACCCTTTTGCGAGGTAGGCTATGCTTGAGGACTGTGGCCACCAAACAGATGCAAATACATCCCAGGCTCATGGAAAGTATGCTCATTAACACCTGTAGATACCTTTTTGTCTCTCTTCTGTATCACCTACTAACTATAGGTGAAGTAAAACATTGAAGCTAGCCTAAGAATTCACTAAGGGCAGCTTCAATCTCAAGTGTTTACATTTTAAATCAGTAGATGTATCAAGAGGTATTATCATACTTAACCTTAAGATACCTGCAAAAGTCAATTCTCCTGTATCCTAAAAGGCAACAGACCATCAACTCCATTTTATATATAAAGACACTGATTCAGCAGAGTTCATGAGGGTAAACACAGTAAAGCCTCAAAGAACGTCAAATAAGGTTAAAAATTCAAGTCTCAAGCACTGGCTCTGATTTTACTCCCTCACAAAGCCTACACAGAAACTAAACAAGTTTGATTCCTTTCAGTCATCCTATCTTAACAGTCAATTACACAATTTTTTAGCCATCACATTCATTTAGTTAAGAAGAAAGAAAAAATATTTTTGCATTACCATATAGGGAAAATACTCTAAGGGCCAACTCTCTTTGTCTTCCTGGTTTTTTTACAGTTAAAAATACTGCTAGGATATGTGCCATAGCAAATGCAGCACAATACTAATTACTGGCTCTTAAGAGGTGAATTAGGGACATTAACTGGAAAATTCTTTCAACTCTTCAGTATGCTTGAAAATTTTACAATCAATGTTGGGACAGGAAGCTAACTATAATGTAAAAAGACATTACAAAGAGATGTTTTCTTATTTTACTCTCTGGTCAATATATGAGCCGGAGAAGGCAATGGCACCCCACTCCAGTTCTCTTGCCTGGAGAATCCCATGGACAGAGGAGCCTGGTGGGCTGCCGTCTATGGGGTTGCACAGAGTCGGACACAACTGAAGCAACTTAGCAGCAGCAGCAATATATGAGCAGACAAGTTTATCTGTGAATAAAGCGTGTGTGTGTGTGTGTCATGAAACAAAAGAAGGTTCATTTGTTAGTAAAAATCCACTAATGCCGACTAGGTTTCACAGGACATACTGATACATTATAGACTAATACATGCTGATCCTGCCTGTAGCCGGCTCTGTCTACATGCAGTGAAGCAAACCCTTGTCTGACACGGAGTAGGGGAGCGTTTTGACAACAGTAACTCACCTAATGCCTAAATATTAGGTTGGTACTGTAATAACCGTGGTTTCGCACCTTTGAACTTTGCCGTTTGATACTGGAATACATTCTTAAATAAATGTGGTTATGTTATGCATTTCTTGCTTTATGCTTTTTTGCTAATGACTTATTACTTGCCATTTATTTTATACTTATTTTAGACTATGGATATGTTAGACAAAAAGCAAATTCGAGCGATTTTCTTATTCGAGTTCAAAATCGGTCGGAGACAACTTGCAACATCAACAACGCATTTGGCTCAGGACCTGCTAACGAACGCATAGTGTGGTAGTGGTTCAAGAGGTCTTGCAAAGGAGAAGAGAACTCTGAAGATGAGGAGCACTGTGCCGGCCACTGGAAGCTGACAACGACCAACTCAGAGCAACCATCAAAGCTAATCCTCTTACAGCTACACAAGAAGTCGCCAAAGAACTCAATGGCGACCATCCGTTCAGTATCTGAAGCCAACTGGACAGGTAAAAAGGCCTGATAAGTGAGTGCCTCAAACGCTGACTGAAAATCAAAAAAGCATCCTTTTGAAGTGTCATCTTCTCGTATTCTATGTAACAACAATGAATCATTTCTCGATCAAATTGTGACAGGCAACAGAAAGTGGACTGTATACAACGATCGGTGATGACCAGCTCAGTGGCAGGACCAAGAAGCTGCAAAGCACTTCCCAAAGCCAAACTTGCACCAAAAAAAGGTCTTGGTCACTGTTTGGGGGGTCTGCTGCCAGTCTGATTCACGACTGCTTTCTGAATCCAGCAAAAACCATTACATCTGAAAAATAAGCTCAGCAAATCAATGAGAGGCACCGAAAAGTGCTAATGCCACCACGACACTACGTGCTTCCATTGCAAGGACACAGGTTCAATCCAACCTCTGGTCGGACAACTAAGATCCCACGTGGCACAGCCAAAAAACCAAAAAACTGGCCAAATCACAATCTAGACAACAGACCTCTAGAACATATACCTCAAATTATCTAATTATTTTTCTTTTCTTCTCTTTTCCTTTACACCTAGTAAAGGAGTAAGACAAAAATCACATGCTCTAGAGAGCTCTTTTGGCACTGGAGAGATGACAATTCTAGAAAATTTAACTTGAGTGTGAGTAGGAAACTCAGAATGGAATGTACAGAGGGAAACATGGTAAACTAAAGACAAAGAGGAATCCAGATTTGTGAAAACTGGTTCAAAAAAGGCAGACAAAATGAGAAGTCTGGGATGCCCTGAAGGGTTCCAGAACATTACACCTAAGCCAAGGAGGGCACCTGTTGTTTTGGGGTGCAGAGGTGTCCTGTTGGAATAGTGTACCCAAGGGCAGCAAGGTGTGAGAACAGGGAAGGCTGAAGCCTAACCCTGAAAGCAAAGGGAAAAAAAAAAGAGCAAAATATGAGGTAGGTGAGATAAAACAAGCTAGATTTTAATATGTGTGTGCGTATGTATGTGTGTGTGTATATACATATATATATATACACACACACATGGGGACTTCCCTGGTGGTCCAGTGGCTAAGACTCCATGATCCCAATGCAGGGGGCTTAGGTTCAATCCCTGGGCAGGGAACTAGATTCTACATGCCACAACTAAGACCTGGCACAGATGAATAAATTATAGACAGATAGATATAGATGCTTTATTTTATTTATTTATTGGTCACTCAGCATGTGATCTTAGTTCCCCAACCAGGGGTCAAATCCATGCTCCCTGCATCAGGAGCACGGTCTTAACCACTAGACCACCAGGGAAATCCGTGTGTGTGTGTGTGTGTGTGTGTGTGTGTGTGTGTGGGCACGCGCGCCCTAGCCTCTGTACTGGGAGCAAGATGACATATAAAATTAAGCTGGAGAAAATAACAGACTTCAGTTTTCTTTGGCAGAAGGGTAAAAACTAAATGAAATATTAGAAGGAATAAGACTAGGGCAAGGAGGCCAGTTAAAGGCCATTACAGTTATCCAGATAAGAGATGATGGTGGCACTGCTGATGGAGAGAAATTAAAAAGATTCATCAGAAATTGAGCAGGTAAGAGGCTACCTAACTGCATGATTACTTAACATTAGAGTAAGAATGACTAAAGTATGACATCCAGGTTTCCAGCTTACACAACTACATAGTATAATTCAAAGAAAAAAGAACTCATTTATGCTTTGGCCATACTGAGTCTGAGATGCTGTGTGGCAGTCATATGGAGATGTTCAAGAGATCACTGAATAAATGAGCCTAGTGCTCAGGTAAAAGATCAAAATTGGACACAGAGAATTACAAATTGCCAGCTTATCAGTTCAGTTCAGTTCAGTTGCTCAGTCATGTCTGACTCTTTGTGACTCATGAATTGCAGCACGCCAGG
The DNA here is from genome assembly GCA_020226075.1 of Hydropotes inermis. Taxonomy (NCBI): domain Eukaryota; kingdom Metazoa; phylum Chordata; class Mammalia; order Artiodactyla; family Cervidae; genus Hydropotes; species Hydropotes inermis. The sequence continues at coordinate 51,645,431 of CM035294.1, read as the reverse complement.
CCTCCCTGTCCATCACCAACTCCCAGAGTCTACCCAAACCCATATCCAATGAGTCAGTGATGCCATCCAGCCATCTCATCCTCTGTCGTCCCCTTCTCTTCCTGCCCTCAATCTTCCCCAGCATCAGGGTCTTTTCCAATGAGTTAACTCTTCGCATGAGATGGCCAAAGTACTGGAGTTTCAGCTTCAGCATCAACCCTTCCAATGAACACCCAGGACTGATCTCCTTCAGGATGGACTGGTTGGATCTCCTTGCAGTCCAAGGGACTCTCAAGAGTCTTCTCCAACACCATAGTTCAAAAGCATCAATTTTTCGGCGCTCAGCTTTCTTCAGTCCAATTCTCACATCCATACACGACCACTGGAAAAACCACAGCCTTGACCAGACGGGCCTTTGTTGGCAAAGTAATGTCTCTGCTTTTTAATATGCTGTCTAGGTTGGTCATAACTTTCCTTCCAAGGAGTAAGCGTCTTTTAATTTCATGGCTGCAGTGTCAGCTTATAACAGATGCTAAATGAAGCTATCAGGGTGGATATGTTACTAACTATGTAGAACAATATTCTTCTAAATGTTATCCAAGACAACTAACCAGAGACATCACAAATACCTTGAATGTTTGTTAATACACAAATTCCTGGGCTCCATCCCAAGCCTACTAGGTCAAAATCCCTGGGCATAAGCCCAGGAACCCATGTTTCACCCATTCACTCATTCATTCATTCCATAAACGTGTACTAAAAGACGATTCTAGGCACGGGAATACAGCAGTTATAAAATAAACAAGACTCCTGTACTTACAGATTTGAGGTTTTGGCTATGGCCAGACTATAGGCAAGAAAACAAACAAGATAACTAAGATAGTGGTAAGTGCTATGGAGCAAATAAAACAGAACTGTAACGAAGGAAGGTAAGAACAGGGAAATGAGGTACAAGGTAAGTCACAGCAGCTGGCAGTGGTAAGATCATGAAGGCTTTTGTAAGTCACATTCTTAAATTCTCCAAGAGATGCTTATGCCATCAAGGTTTAAGAATCAGAGGTAAAGAGAGAGAATACAATAGTAACCTTAAGGAAAATACATATTTAAGGGATGAGCAGGGGACAAAGGGCCAGGAATGCAAGTGGAAAAGAAAGTAGTATCACTGAAACATTTTAAGAGAGAGAAGGGTCAGAAGTGACAAATGCTCCAGAAAACCTGAATTAAGGATTCATTAAGACATCCATTAAATAAACCAGGTCCACTGTACTCTTCCCACTGATTCTGATGGCTGCTGGGAGCTGCTCCTCCAATAACATCAGAGACACTAAGTGGCCACTCGCCTTCCACACGGTCACGGCACACTGTTTCCTGCAAGTCACCAGCTGGGTACGGTCCTAGACCTTCTTCCCTTTTCCCACAGAGTCACACAGGAGACAACATGATTTGTGAGCATAGGAAGAAAAATATATTTCAAACATATCACTTATTAAGTATGAGTTGTCACTGCCCTGATTACTTTCCTCCTAGTCCTGTCACAAAGCTTACAGAAGTCCAAACCACTCTTCTCCAAGGCACAAAGAATGCCCATAGTGCTGCTAACGTGTCAAAACCATGCACAAATTCTTAAAATCTGACAAAAAGTTCTTGCAACTGGCACATGCAACAAAAACACTGCCCCCACAAAAATATGAACTGCATCCTTGGAAAATCTATCTTTTAATATGAATGTTGACCACTTTAAGGTTTGATGAGCTTTTAGGAAAAAGAAAATACTTTGCAGATATGAAATATGGTTTTGATCATTATTAATAATAAACACTGCAGCACAAATGCTGTTATCAACATGAAACACACAAAAAACATCACATACAATAGATAATGAATCAAGTGGCAAAGGAAACTAGTTAATAATTAAAAGTTTACCTCTAGACAAGAATTATATAGAAGACTAGCAGTGGGAGCAAATTTACCTGCAAAATGGCCATCATCAAAAAATCTAAAAATTATAACACACACACACACAAAGGAAATTTTTTTAAAAAAAGAAAGAAAGAAAAAACCTACAAACAATAAATGCTGGAGATGGTGTGGAGAAAAGAAAACCCTCCTAAACTGTTGGTGGAAATGTAAATTGGTACAGCCACAACGGAGAACAGTATGGAGGTGCCTCAAAAAGCTAAAAAGAGGAACTTTCCTGATGGTCCAGGTTAAGAATTTGCCTGCCAATGCAGGGGACACAGGTCTGATCCCTGGTCCAAGAAGATACTACATGCTTCGGAGAGCAGTGCGCCGTTAACGACTGAGCCTGTGCAGGGTGAGTGTTGAAGCCCACAGGCCTAGAGCCTCTGCTCCACAACTAAAGAAGCCACTGCAATGAGAGGCCCGTGCATCGCAACTAGAGAGTAGCTCCCACTCTCCCCAACTAGAGAAAGTCTACACACAGCAACAAAGACCTAGCACAACAATAAACAAATATTAAAAAAAAACTAAAGACAGAAATAATATAGGAACCAGCAATCCCACTACTATGCATATACCCTGAGAAAAATATAATAACCATAATTCAAAAAGACACATGTACCCCAATGTTCACTGCAGCACTATTTACAATAGCCAGAACATGGAAGCAACCTAAATACCCATTGACAGATGAATGGACAAAGATGTGGCACATACACACACTGAACTACTAGCCATAAAAAAAAAAAACTGAAACTGGGTCATTTGCAGTGATGTGGGCAGACCAAGAGTCTGTCATGCAGAGTGAAGTGAGGCAGAAGGAGAAAAACAAGTATCATGTACTAATTCATATGTGCGGAATCTAGAAAGATGGTACAGATGAGCTTGTTTGCAAGGCAGGATCAAAGACACAGACGTAGAGAACAGACTTGGGGACACATGGGGAAGAAGCTGAGGGTTAAGACAAATTGGGAGCATAGGACTGACATACATACATTGTACATAATGTATATAATGTACACATGTCTATATAATAATGTACATAATGTATAATGTACACACATAGATTAATGTGTGTAAAATAGCTAGTGAGAAGCTGCAGTGTAATCCAGGGAGCTCAGCTTGGTCCCCTGTGATGACTGGCAGGGGTGGAATGAAGGGGTGGGATAGGACAGAAAGAGGTTCAAGAGGGAGGGGTGTCTGTAGGCAACAGCTAAGGCACTTGTACCGCAGAAACTGACATAATATTGTAAAGCAATTATACTCCCCACACACACAGAAAAAGATACACACATCCCAACATTCACTGCAGCACTGCTTAGAATAGCCAGGACATGGAGGCAGCCTAAACGCCCATCAACAGAGGAATGGATAAAGAAGATGTGAAACATATATACAGTGTAATATCATTCAGTCATGAAAAGGAATGAAACAGTACATTTGCAGCAACATGGACAGACTTAAGAGACCATCATGCAGAGTGGAGTAAGTCAAACAGAAAAACAAATACCGTATATTAATGCTTTTATGTGGAATCGAGAAAAATGGTACAGATGAACTCATTTGCAAAGCAGAAACAGAGATACAGATGCAGAGAAAAAACTTATGGATACCAAACGGGAAGGGGGTGGATGGGATGAATTGGGAAATTGGGATTGACATATATATACTACTACATATAAAACAGAAAACTAATGAGAACCTACTGTATAGCACAGGGAACTCTATTCAGAGCTCTGTGGTGACCTGAACAGGAAGGAAATCTAAAAAGGATGGGATATACATACAAATACATGTGTGTGTGTTTGTATAACTGATTAACTTCGTTGTAGAGGAGAAACACAACATTGCAAAGCAAATATACTCTAATAAAAATTAACTTAAAAAAATCACCTGCAGGGCTTCCCTGGAACCCACCTGCCAAGGGGAGGCATGGTCTGATCCCACGCGCTGCAGAGCAGCTGAGCCCAGGAACCACAACTGCTGAAGTCCACAGGCCCTAGAGGCCGAGAAGCCATTGAAACGAGACGCCTATGATGCCACAGCAAAGATCAGACCCCACTGGCTGTAACTAGAGAAAAGCCCACACAGCAACGAAGACCCAGCACAGACAGAAACAGATAAACAAACATTATCAAAACACATTACCTCCAGAAGATCAAGTGAAACTTGACTGGTCTGCAAGTCAGTTTTTTCTCTTTCTTTTCCCACTGCCTCACAGATGCACAATCAACAAATACCAATTAGAAATAAACTAAGTTATTTTATTAAATTTTTTGCATAGCAAAGGAAATCATAAACAAAATGGCAACCCTCAGAATGGAAGAAAGAGTATTTGCAAATGAAGCAACAGACAAGGGATTAAGCTCCAAATATATATAAGCAGCTTGTGAAGCCCAATTTAAAAAAAAAAAAAAAAAACCCAATCAAAAAATGGGTGGAAGATCTAAATAGATATTTCTCCAAATAAGACACACAGAGGGCCAGCAGGCACATGAAAAGATCCTCAGCAGCCATGTAAACCCATGGCTGTTTCATTTTAATCTATGACAAAATTCACTACAAATAAAAAAAAATTAAAAAAAAAAAAAAAGATCCTCAGCAGACTCAACTTTTGCCTTACTACAGAAAGGCAAATCAAAACTACAATGAAGGGTCACCTCACACTGGTCAAAAGGCCATCATCAAAAAACCTACAAATAATAAATGCTAGAGAGGGCATGGAGAAAAGAAAGCCCTCCCACACTGCTGGCGGGAACAGAGACTGGTACAGCCACTATGGAGAACAGTACGGTTTGTTTGTCGTTTAGTCACTAAGTCACGTCCAACTCTGCAACTCCAGGCTGTAGCGTGCCAGGTTCCTCTGTCCGTGGGATTTCCCAGGCAAGAATACTGGAGTCAGTTGCCATTTCCTTCTCCAGGGGATCTTCCCAACCCAGGATCAAACGAGCATCTCCTGCATTGGCGGGCCAATTCTTTACCACCGAGCCCCGGAGGCGGATTCTTCTCCAGGGCAGCCCCAGGGAACAGTACGGAGGTTCCTTAAAAAAGTAAAAACAGAACTACTGCATGATCCAGCAGTCCCACTCCTAGGTATAAACCCGGAGAACACCATAATTCAAAAAGATACCTGCACCCCAATGTTCAGTGCAGCACTATTGACAATAGCCAGGACATGAAAGCAACCTAAATGTCCATAAACAGAGGAATAAAGATGTGATAAATATACATAGTGGAATATTATTCAGCTTTAAAAAGGAATGAAATAGTAGCATTTGTGGCAACAAGGATGGACCTAGAGATCACTCCACTGAATGAACTAAGACAGAGAAAGACAAATGTTATATGATATTGCTTATATGTAGAATGTTTTTTAAATGGTACAAATGAACTTATTTACAAAACAGAAATAAAGTCATGAACATAGAAAACAAACTTATAGTTACCAAAGGGGTAGAGGGTGAGGAATAATTGGGAAATTGGGATTGACACATTCACATTATTATATGTCCAACAGATAACTAATGAGAATCGAGGCCTCTCAAATTACAGTGGCTCATTAGTAAAAGAATCCACCTGCTAATGCAGGAAACATAGGTTAGATCCCTAGGTGGTAAAGATGCCCTTAAGAAGGAAATTATCAACCTACTCCAGTATTCTTGCCTGGGAAATTTCAAGGACAAAAGAGCCTGGCAGGCTACAGTCCATGGGCCACCAAAGAGTTGGGCATGACTTAGCAACTACACAGCAACCCAACGGTAAGAACCTCGAGTGCAGTGCAGGGAATCAGTGCTCTGAAACCCGGGCGGGATGGACCGGGAGACTGGGCTCGGCATACGTACAGCGCTGATACCACGTATAAGACAGCCAGCCAACGAGAACCTCCTCTGCGGCGCAGGAAACCCGGCTCAGCGCTCCGTGGTGGTCTCGATGGGAAAGAAGTCCAGAAAAGAGGAGATGTGTGTATGTACAGCCGATTCAGGCTTCCCAGGTGGCACTAGTGGTAAATAGTGGTAACTAGTCTCCTGTTAATGCAGAAGACACAAGAAACATAGTCTCGACCCCTGGGTTGGGAAGAGCCCCGGAGGAGGACATGGCAACCCACTGCCGTATTCTTACCTGGAGAATCCCATGGACAGAGGGACCCGACGGGCTATACTAGTCACAGGGTCACAGAGAGTCTGACGCGACTGAAGTGACTTGGTGCACACACGTACACAGCTGATTTGCTTTGCTATAGAGCAGAAACCCATGCAACACTGCAAGGCAACTACACTCTACTAAAAACTAAAGGGCGTCCCTGCTGGCTCAGGGAAGAAACATCTACCTGCCAACGCGGGAGATGTGGGTTCCATCCCTGATCAGGGAAGACCCACATGCCTGCCAGAGGAACGAAGCCCATGTGCCACAATTACTGAGCCCATCCTCCAGAGCAGAGGCTCAGAAACAAAACTCCACTGAGCCACGTGCCACAACCACTGAGGCCCACGCACCCTAAAGCCCCTGATCTGCAACAAAAGAAGCCACCGCAACGAGAAGTGTGAGCACAACTAGGGAGTAGCCCCCATCTGCTGCAACCAGAGAGAAGCCTGCACAGCAACGAAGAGCCGGCATAGCCAAAAATAAATAAATCATTTGTAACTAATTCATAACTCTATCATGAGCTGTATGGGGAAAATTCCCAAAAAGTGAATGTATGTGTAACTGATTCTCTCTGAGGGACAGCAGAAACAAACTGTAAATCAACTATACTCCAATAAAAATTAACAAAAAAAAAGAAAAAAGAAATTGAACTGTTTCTTAACTTATAGACCTTATATTTTTATTTTTTTGGCCACAGGTGAGGCTTGTGGGGTCTTAGTTCCTCCACCAGGGACTGAATGTAGGCCCTCGGCAGTGAAAGCACAGAGTCCTAACCACTGGACTGATTATTTTAAACCCTGCTGATTACCTCATTTATCTTTACATTTCTAGCTCTACAGGATAAGGACTCAAGCTGAGATACTTTGGAACCTCAAAGTAATTGTATGGGTATAAAACTACAGTTTTTACTCACCTGCAAAAGATTTTCAGTCTTCAATGAAAAGCAAAAAATACACCACCAACACTTTCAGTGCACTGATTTAAGTCAGGGAAGAGGCCTTACCAGAGCACCTAACAACTGGCTTCATTCTGTTTCCCCAAGAAAATACTCAGAAAGCTCTAAAAATTATCTCCTAGCAGTTAAAGAGATTGAAAAGATTTATTTTTTTCCTTGTGGTATATAAATTAAGGAGGGATAAAATAAAATGAGTCTTTTTAAAACTACCAGAAGTTTTCTGACTACTGGAGATGTGACTGCCTGAGCTTTGGGGGGTCTTTCTGGGTTTGTTGTTTTTTTACCGTTTCTCCTTATCCTCTCTCATCTCCAGGCTGGGGTTCCCAATTTGATTAGTTCTTTCTTAAAACATTTCAGGAAACTTACTGTCAAAACTAGAAAGCTGACAGCACTTCTGTGATGGTCCAATGGTTAAGAATGCCTAGCAATGCAGGGGATATAGGTTTCGATCCCTGATCAGGGCACTAAGATCCCAGATGCTGGAGCAACTAAGCCTGCTCACCGCAACTGGAGTCTGGGCAGCACAATGAAAAATCCCGCAAGATGCGTCTAAGACCCGATGCAGCCAAATTAACTAATGAATTAATTTAAACAAACAAAAACTAGAAAGCAGAAACGGTTTTCCCAGTATAGATTCAAACAAATGGGATTGAACAACTCATAAGAGATCTTGCAGAAAAGCAAAAAGTGCCTGGATTTACAAAACATCCCAGAATCTTTCCTTTCATAGAGCCTAAGTAAAAATGATGGAAGCACTGCAGATTACCATAGTTAGGGCTTTCAACACCCATTTTTTTAAGAGTTGGAGAAAACAGACACAATCTAAGGGAACTCAAAAAGGAATTAAAACAGATCAAGGTTAAGAAATCTTTCCTATCTATACCTGTTTTCAGAAATAAACTCAAATTTAAGAAGAAACAGACAGAATAACTTTATCAGAGAGATGGAACAAGTGCTACTTTACCAAAGTGGCAACCATAGTAAGAACAAAAGGTAACCAGAAAAGACAATTAAGTGAAATGTTTTCTACAGAGGGTGAAAGGATATAGCAGGAGGAAAATACTAAAGCCACTGTGTATGAAGACCGTCTCTAAAATTAGACCCACCAACTGTATTCATGCACACATATTCAAGCCATGAGTCCAGTTATTGTTCCTACTTGTGAGTTGGCAGCGCATTTCACAGAGGGACATTTAGAGTCCTTTATCCCAGCTCACTAGTAGACACAAGGGAAAAAATAAAATGAAAACAACACCCGTGTGCACACACACAGAATTTCACAAAATTCTCTCCTCTGTACTTCCTGGGGCCATGTAACGAAAATGCAGCACTTTTATCCCTTCCTCAAAGCCTGCTTTCTCCTAGAAGCTTTCCTCGAGTTCATGAAGAGACTGGGCACAGGAACAAGCAGTGCCTCCTTCAGAAACCATTACCTACACTGGAACATCAGTGCTCACCACAGCATCCATCTCCTCAGAGGCGAGAACGTACGATCTCCGAGTGTCCCTAGGCACTGGGACAGACTTCACAGAAACTTTGTGCAAGGACTTGAAAAGGAACCAATGTGGTAGAAGCCTTTATCAGTGTGCCAGAACTACACCAGAAACTATTCACAAAATGAGAACGCACCTCTCTACGTTAACGACGACCTATCAGACCCCGTCCATATACACACGACCGCCAATTCTCCCACACTCCCACCCCCAGCTCAAACCTTTCTCTCACAGGCTTGGAAGCTTTCAATGTCCTGATAAAAATTTAAACAAAAACAGCATTGCAACTAGCATTCTTATAAAGTGTGAAAAGCACTATCTCACCCCTTTCACCTTCCTAAGCTGAAAAACAGTAGCCAGGGCTGCCCCCAGAGAGAAAGCTCATCCAGGCCACTTTTGCCAGAAGGTCAATGAAGATGACAAACACACCAATCAAGAAATAAGAAAGGAAAAATACATGATGGGAAATCCACAGAACTCAGGGGGCCTGCTCCTTTATCCTCAGACTGAATTTAGTTGCTAAAACCCAAAAATGGGTTTCTGGAAAGAAGGATCAGACGTTCCCCACAATCAAACACTCCACCATTGTTAGAGAAGGGTTTTCTTACAAGTTTTCAAGCTCAACTGTCTCCACATTGAACTGACAGGAAAAAAAATCTCGAGTTCTTCCAATAAATATCTTATAAAAGCCTAGTGGAAAAAAAAAAAAGCCTAGTGGACATCCATGTTGCTCATTTATTACAATGAGAGAGTTCAAGAATAAAACTTCTTTACCTGGTCAATCAATAAATTTGTTGAGCACCTGCTGCATGTCAAAGGCTATGCTAAGAGCTAAGGATACAGCAACTGATAAAGATTATCTAAACCTCATGAAGCTTATTTTCTAAAGGGTGAGGCTAAACATATATAGTATGTTATCTGTTGATGAGTAAGGAGGAAATTAAAGCAAAGTGGGAAAGAGTGTTATGTAACTGTATGTGGAGGAAGGGCTTTGCAATTTAGCCAGTCTAGGAAACGGCACTGTTACAGCAACTTTTGAGTAAAGACCTAAAGAAGGTGAGGATACAGGGTTATGCACCTTTATAAGAAAAAGGTGATCCAGAAAGACTCACCGGCACAGCTGCTGAGGCAGATGTGCCTGAAGTATTCAAGGAACAGTGAGGAGACCAGTGCGTTTGTTGCTGGGCGGGAGAAGGGGGCAGCAGGTAAAGCTGCTACAGATCTTAAAGAGGACTGTAAAGTCTCTGGGTTTTATTCTGATACAGGAAGCAAGTCATCTCTTCAGACTCTTTTTGACTGAAAAAATCAGGCATCCTATGCTTACATGCGCAAGTTTTAAAATTATTGTTTTAAAACTGAAGATCTACAGTGTAAATCATATAGTGGACACTAAACTGGAATTTAAACACTGTAAAATATTATTAACTGTCAGTGAAAATTAGTAATACAACTTTTGCTGAGTTCATCAGACCCTCAAGAAAGGTTCCCCGTTCTCTCAGCCCTGAGGAGAAATGCGAAGGGGAGAAAAAAATACAACTAAACGTGAACTGAATTGACTACCACTTTCTACTATTTAAGCCATTTTAGTCCGGATGCCCCAGACTCCTCGGGGCGGGGAGATAAGAGAAATAAAACGAGAGGGGGGAAAAAAGCATTAAGAAGAAAAAGGAGCACAAGCAACTGATTCTAATGTCAATCTGACTATCCAAAAATACAAAAAAAAAAAAAAAGGCCAACAACACAGGGCTCAAACTTCTCAACGTTATTTAAGTCTATTTGGAAAAAAGACATAAAAGGACATTCTTCCAACTGAGAGCTGAATTTAAATTTTTCCACACCGGTCTCTGGTTTAATGAACCTCTGTGACTGTTATTCGGTCATTTTTCATCATTATCCAAGAACAATTCATTTTGAATGAATAAATACTCTGTGGAGTTACTAGGCTAATGGTCACAAATGTTGCAATTTGGGGCTCCAGAGGTAATCTAAACCGAGGAGAGTTTTCAAAGCCTCAAGAGTTAGCAGCAACTGCAAACGAAGCGTAGGCCCAACTTTTAAGCTCCAGAAACATCTCCTTGTATGTTCCAACTCAAATCTCTGTCCCTGTAATGAACTCGGGCACCACCAAGATCTGAAACACTCCTACACCTTTCCCTCCCATTTTTCCAAGGCTCGAAGGAAAACGGAGATCCAAGAAACACATGGGACTAGTCACCCGGAGCACAAGGGCGCAAGTTTCTGGGTCCCACCGCACAGGCCACAGGTGGCGCCAGCCCCCCGCCCCGCCCCGCGCCCCTCGCTTCCCGCCTGCGCTCCCGGTACACACCCGGGGCGTCTCTGGCCCCCGTCCTTCACCGGAGGCTCGGGTCGACCCACCGCCCGCGGCTCCGGGCAGCGCCAGCGCGGGGAACCCAGGCCAGGGGGCCTCCGCCCGGCCGCCCGCGCGGCCGCCACGCCCCCTCCCCACGGGCCGCCCGCGTCGCCCGCCCCCTCGGCCCGGAGGTGGCCTCACCTCACGCGGGCCGCGGCGGGGAGGGCGCCAGCGTCTCCGCCCGCCGCCCGGGCCCACGGCCGCTCGGCTGCGGCTCGGCCCCGACGGCCGGCGGCGGCGCGCTTCTGGGGGCGGGCTCTCCTCAGCGGGGGTTCCCCAGGGCCCAGGGCGGGGGGGCAGGGGGACTGGGGCGGGGAGGGGAAAGGGGCTTGGGAAGGAAGGGGGAGAGGGGGAGACGAGGGGGAAGCCAACCCCGGCGCGGGAGAAAAGGGGGAGGGGGAAACCAGAAGGGGAAGAGAGGCCCAGAGTCCGCCCCCCGCTGCGGCCTGCGCCCTGCGTCAGCACGTCCGGCGTAGTCGTCACCGCGTCCTGCGCCCGGCGCGCCGGCGCTTCCTGTGTGCCTGGCTGCACGCCTGCCGACGCCCCCTGCGTGGGCACCCACCGGCCGCGCGCTCGCTCACGCTCGCTCTGTCGCCGCCGCTGCCTGACCTGTGTCTGCAGCCGCCAATCCAGATCCACGGCGCCCCTTAGTTCGCCTGAAACGGATCAGGCCTGTCAGAGTCACCCTTGATTTAAACATGATGCTGATAAGTGAACATTTTAAGTTTACAGAGTACTTTAAAAAGAGCCTTTCGCCTAGGACTGTAACTCCTGCTCCCAAAACAGCGTATATGAAGTAGATACTTGTAGTATAAGTGGATAAAGATCATGTAGTAGGTAAGTGTCCATTTTTTCCCTGATGTAAAAATTTAACTCTACATAAAGTAGGTTTCAAATGGGTCTATCTTTCCTCTTGTCCTTTGCCTTTCGCTTCTTTTCGTAGCTGTGTGTAAGGCCTCCTCAGACAACTATTCCAAAGGAGAGATAAAGCCTTCCTCAGCAATCAATGCAAAGAGAGGAAAACAATGGAATGGGAAAGTCTAGAGATCTCTTCAAGAAAATTAGAGATACGAAGGGAACATTTCATGCAAAGATGGGCACCATAAAGGACAGAAATGGTATGGACCTAACAGAAGCAGAAGATATTAAGAAGAGGTGGAGGGAATACACAGAAGAACTGTACAAAAAAGATCATCATGATGCAGATCATCACGATGGTCTGATCACCATCCTAGAGCTAGACATCCTGGAATGTGAAGTCCAAGTGAGCCTTAGGAAGCATCACCAATGAACAAAGCTAGTGGAGGTGATGGAATTCCAGTTGAGCTATTTCAAATCCTAAAAGATGATGTTGTGAAAGTGCTGCACTCAATATGCCAGCAAATTTGAAAAACACAGTGGTGGCCACGGGACTGGGAAAGGTCAGTTTTCATTCCAGTCCCAAAGAAAGACAATGCTAAAGAATGCTCAAACTACCACACAATTGCACTCATCTCACGTGCTAGTAATTCTCAAAATTCTCCAAGCCAGTCTTCAACAATACATGAACCATGAACTTCCAGATGTTCAAGCTGCTTTTAGAAAAGGCAGAGGAACCAGAGGTCATATTGCCAACATCTGTTGGATCACTGGAAAAGCAAGAGGGTTCCAGAAAAACATCTACTTCTGCTTTATTGATTATGCCAAAGCCTTTGACTGTGTGGATCACAACAAACTCTGGAAAATTCTTCAAGAGATGGGAATACCAGACCACCTGACCTGCCTCTTGAAAAATCTGTATGCAGGTCACGAAGAAACAGTTAGAACTGGACATGGAACAACAGACTGGTTCCAAATGAGGAAAGGAGTACATCAAGGCTGTATATTGTCACCCTGCTTATTTAGCTTATACGCAGAGTACATCATGTGAGACGCCGGGCTGGATGAAGCAGAAGCTGGAATCAAGATTGCTGGGAGAAATATCAATCACCTCAGATATGCAGATGACACCACACTTTTTGGCAGAAAGTGAAGAACTAAAGAGCCTCTTGATGAAAATGAAAGAGGAGAGTGAAAAAGCTGGCTTAAAACTCAACATTCAGAAAACTAAGATCGTGGCATCTAGTCCCATCACTCCCTGCAAATAGATGGGGAAACAGTGGAAACATTGAGAGACTTTATTTTTGGGAGCTTCAAAATGACTGCAGATGGTGACTGCAGCCATGAAATTAAAAGAGGCTTGCTCCTTGGAAGAAAAGTTTGACCAACCTAGACAGCATATTAAAAAGCAGAGACATTACTTTGCCAACAAAGGTCCAGCTAGTCAAAGCTATGGTTTTTCCAGTAGTCATGTATGGATGTGAGAGTTGGACTATAAAGAAAGCTGAACACCGAAGAATTGATGGTTTTGAACTGTGATGTTGGAGAAGACTCTTGAGAGTCCCTTGGACTGCAAGGAGATCCATCCAGTCCATCCTAAAGGAGATCAGTCCTGAATACTCATTGGAAGGACTGATGTTGAAGCTGAAACTCTAATACTTTGGCCACCTGATGCGAAGAACTGACTCATTTGAAAAGACCCTGATGCTGGGAAAGATTGAGGGCAGGAGAAGGGGACGAAAGAGGATGAGATGGTTGGATGGCATTACCGACTCAATGGACATGAGTTTGAGTAAACTCTGGGAGTTGGCAATGGACAGGGAGGCCTGGCATGCTGCAGTCCATGGGGTTGCAGAGTCAGACATAATTGAACGACTGAACTGAACAGTTGGTTTAAGTCCATCCTGTTTAAAATCACTGCTTCACACCACCACCCTTTAACACAATTCTTTTTTAAAAGATCATCTTAAATTTGTAACTTCCCCCACACTGTCCATCCTAAGCAGAATCAGTTTAGTTACTGATTACATGTATTTGCATCATTTCTTTACTAACTCCCTCAAAGCATTGTAGTCATACATGGATACAATTCAGTCATTATGTATTTATTATGTAGTGGTGCTAGTGGTAAAGAACCCACCTGTCAATGCAGGAGATCTAAGAGACAAACAGCTAATATTTGTATTAATATATATATATATGTATATGTATATGTATATGTATATGTATATGTATATGTATACACACACACACACACACGGGGCTTCTCTGATGGCTCAGTGGTAAAGAACCCATCTGCCAATGCAGGAGATGGAGGCTAGATCCCTGGGTCAGGAAGATCCCTGGGTCAGGGTTGCAAATGGCAACCCATTTGTGTGTTCTTGCCTGGGAAATCCCATGGACAGAGGAGCCTGTTGGGCTACAGTCCATAGGGTTGCAAAGGGTCAGACATGATTTAGTGACTAAAGAACAGCAACAAACGTGCTATAAGAGAGGTGTTCAATGTGCTGTGGAAACACATGAAGGAGCGTTTAGTTCTTAGACATAAGTGAGGTCAAATGAGCTACAGAGATGCTAAAGGTGAAATTTCAGCTAATCTTGAAGAATATAAGTTGGAGTTCATCAGTAAGGCAATGGATAACCAACAAGGTTGTAAAGATAAGAAATTCTCCTTTCCTTCAAAAATTAGCAATGTCCAGTTTTTCAACTTGGAGGCAGGAGGCAGTGATGGCCAGGAGGAAATAATCACTAATATTTGTATTCATGTTATGTATGTATATATGTGTGTATGTATGTATGTATGTATGTATATAGGACTTCCCTGGTGGTTCAGTGATAAAGAATCTGTCTGCCAATGCAGGAGACATACTCAGGAGATGCAGGTTCTATCTCTGGTTTGGGAAGATCCCCTGGAGAAGGAAATGGCAATCCACTCCAGTATTCTTGCCTGGGAAATCCCACGGTTAGAGGAGCCTGGCAGGCTACAATCCATAGGGTTGCAAAAGAATCAGACACAACTTAGGGACTAAGGCAACTAAACAACGACAACAATATATGTACATGGAGTATAGGATATGTATGTTATTGCAATTTAATCCTCAATAAAATACTCATTTTATAAGAAAAGGAACCCTGGGCTTCCCTGGTGGTGTAATGGATAAGAATCTGCCTGCCAGTGCAGGAGACACCAGTTCAACTCCTGGTCCAGGAAAATCCGCCATGCCACGGAGCAACCAAGCCCGTGTATTGCAGCCTCTGAGCCTGTGCTGCTCAGCAAAGGAAGCCGCTGCCTCGAGAAGCCGTGCGCTGCAAGGAAGAGCAGGTCCCGCTCCCCACAGCTGGAGAAAGCCTGCCCAGAAGCAGTGAAAACCGAGCACAGCCAAAATAAAAAGGGAAAAAAAACTCTAGTTTAGAAAAAAAGAAATAAGGAACCCTGGGGCAACAAAGTCCCAGATTTTGAACTGAGACATTTTATCTTCATTAACTGCTCTTAATCACTACACTATTTGAAATGCGACTGGACACGGTGGTCGCGGGGAAGGTGGGGTGAACTGGGAAAATGAGCGGACATGTGTACACTACCACATGTGAAACAGCGGGAAGCTGCTCTTAGCCCAGGGCGCTCAGGTCAGAGCTCTTAACGCCCTAGAGTGGCGGGGTGGGGTGGGAGAGACTCGAGGAGGGGGTGTATGCATCCATGCAGCTGATTCACTTTATTGTACAGCAGAAACTAACACAATATTGTAAAGCAGTTATACTTTAATGAAATAAAATTTTTTAAAAAAGGGGAAAGGGCAGGTTTCAAAGCATCTGTGTGTCATAATGCAGAGTGCATCAGTAGGGCCTTTCAGGGACACATGGAGTAACTGAAGAACAGCTAAGGCAGAAGCGTGAAGCGAACCCTGCTCTGTCTCTCCCGCGTTTGCCGACCTCTTGTTTCCTGACTGTCAGAGAGAAGAGGAGCAGCTGAAATCATCTTAGAGTCTGAGCGGGTCTGGGAAGCACATAACGTCGTTAAGACATGAAACAAATAGCAATGTAACTATTCTCCCAATCTCCAGGTAAAGTTATATCCAAGAATGAAATTAGGAATATTAAAATGTTAGATATAAGATCAATTCCTATCAGTTGGAAGATTACTAGAAAATGACTACTAATAGGTATAGATTTTCTTTGGGGAATGATGAAATGATTGTCACATTAGATAACAGTGATTTTTGCAGAACTCTGTGAATGTACTAAAAACTGCTGAATTATATACTTTAAAGGGTGAATTTTATGTTATGTGAATTTTTTGTTAAAATTCAGTAAAACCCTTATTTTATAAATAAATAAACCTATACTAGAAACTAAATAATAAATCTGCTTCTATCACAGGTATGAAAACAGAAGAGGGACTTCCTCAGCAGTCCAGTGGTTCAGACTCTGTGCTTCAATGCAGGGGGTGAAGGTTCCATTCCTGATCGGGAAACTAAATTCCCATATACTTTATGGCAAAAAAAAGAAGAAGAAGAAGAAGAAGAAGAAAAGATGAGCCCCTGTTGAAGAGCTAATAAACTGTGACACGCAAAAATTCAATCACGTGTGATTTCTGATAACCAGCCTGTACACTAGCATTTATTCATCCAATAAGTGTTTTGACCACCTGTGTTATAGGTCCTGTGTGCAGTGCTAAGAATATAATGGCAGCAGACTACTTGTTAAGTGACTGCACCGCAGATGGTGATTGGGGGCATGGCATCTAGGAAAGCAGAGTCCAGGAGAGCAAATGTTGGCAAAATTTCTTCAGCACATCTAGGGGTGAGGGTACTCTGGCCCATAAACAAATTGGTGCAGCAGACTTCCCTGGTGGTCTAGTGGTTAAGAACCTGCCTGCCAATGCAGAGGACACGGTTTTGATCTCTGGTCTGGGAAGATTCCACATGCTAAGGAGCAACTAAGATCATGTGCCACAACTTCTAAGCCTTTGCTCTAGAGCCTGTGTGTTGCAACAAGAGAAGCCACGCTCCACAACTAGAGAAAGCCCCCACGCAGCAATGCAGCACAGCCAAAAATAAATTTTAAAAAAACTTTACCCTATGCAAAGTTAAAATGTATTTTTAAAAAAAGTATGTAGCAAGAATAATAATAAACTTCAATTAAGAGACTTCCTTGGTGGTCCAGTGGCTAAGACTTTGTGCTTCCAATGCGGGGGGCATGGGTTCGATCCCTGGTGGGGAATCTATCATCCCACATGACGCAAAAGATGACCAAAAAAATGAAACAAAAACACCCTGGTGCAGCCAAATAAATATTAAAACAACCACCAGGAACTTTGTGAAGATGGAAATGGCAACCCACTCCAGTATTTTTGCCTGGGAAATCCCAGGGACAGAGGAAACTGGCAGGCTACATTACATGAGATCATAAAGAGTCAGAAACAGCTTAGTGACTAAACAACTATACAGATTTTGGATTTCTGTCTTTCAGACCTGTGCAAGAATAAATTTCTGTTGTTTTAAGCAAAAAAAAAAAAAAACCACCTTTAATAAGCACTTATTCTGTGCCAGCTAGTGTAAGTACCTTATAAAATTATTTAAATTTCAAAACTCTCAGAAAATCATTAAAGATCTGTAATTCCATATTCAAAATCCATAGGGCCAGGCATGTTTCAGAGTTCGGGAAATTTCCGGTCTCAGAAAGGTAAAATGGGGACTTCCCTGGCAGTGCGGTGATTGGGACCCTGCACTTGCACTACCAAGGGCACAGGTTCAATCCCTAGTCTGGGACCTAAGGTCCCACAGGCCATGGGGTACATGGCCAAAACATAAAAATAGAAAAGTAAAATGGTACATATATTAATCACCCATAATCAATATTTCCGGAGTAAAAATGTATACACAGTCTCCAGGATGAGTTTTTAAAAGACCGCAAATAACCACACTTCTCTTCAGGTCAGGTTTAGCTGCCATATGAACTACCTCCAAAGTAGTATGGATTACAAGGTTTTTTGGATTTTGGAATCATGAATAATCATTTTTCCCATTGCTCTGATGAAGAAATTGAAGTAAGCGAGGTCAGGTTGCTTGCCCTCAGTCATATGACTTATGAAAGGAAGAGACAGAATTTTAACCCAGGCCATCTGGCTTAAAAACCTTTATTCCTAACTCCACCTGCCCACCCCTGCCAGGTAAATCCCGGCTGTGGACGCAGAGACTTGTCCTTGGAGACCTGCTACTCAGGACCTTTGGGGTAGAACACCAGGAACTCTGAGAAATCTCAGAATGTGTTTTCCTGAAGAGGAGAAACCTGCAAGTCGGAGGCAGTCTAGATCTCACGCGCCTTCTCCACTTCAGACCTCCCTCTGAGGACCCAGAAGACCTGGCTAGAAGGGTGGCCCTTGCCCTCCTTTAACCGTCAGACTGGAGGTGGCCGTGGGCCCCACAAGGCAAAACCCAACCCGGGGCTACAAAGGAGTGTGGCCTGTGAGCCTCTGGGAGGGGGGAGAGGGCGGCAGGCTTTGAGAAGGCCCAGGCAGCGGAAAATGAAAATGAACTCTCCACAACCTGCATGACAATGACCTACAGCGTCCTGCCCATGACCCGCTCACCGTTGAAAGCCAAGTTCTAACGTTCTATCTTTAAACCTCTGATCTCCACACCCCACTCCCACCCCCTACTGCCAGGCTTCCGAGCAAGGCTATCAATCCGAAGAGGAATTTCATCTCTAACCTTTGTCCCCAGGCCCGGCGGCCCACACGGGTAACCCACTCTCTGCCAAAGTTGGCCGAGGGGCAGCCGAACCAACCTCGCCTCACACCCCCCACGCTGCGCTTTCGTTGACGATGAGGCTCCTGCCAGGTTCTACCTGTAACTGACTTCATCTCTCGAGGCTGGAGCTTTGACTGCGCTACCCACTGCAGCCAGGGTCCATGCCAGCTGGACACACTGCCTCCGGGGCCGCCGGCGGCCGGCAGGGAAGGGGCCGGGCCCACAGCTGGAGAGCCTGAATCCCGGGGTGGCGGCTCTGTCTCGGGCGCGGAGCTCAGGCAGGCCCCTTGGCGATGATCCGCCCCTTGCTCCCGGCCGTCCTGGTCCTGGCCGCAGCCCTGGGGGCCGCTCCCAGAGCTGGCAGACAGTGTGCAGCCTGCGGGGAGCCGGCCTTGGACGTGCAGAGCCACCGGGACCTGCTGCTTCGCCTGGCCAAGAGCCGCATCCTGGACCAGCTGCGCCTCCGCCGGCGCCCCACCCCGGGCCGGCCGCTGCCTCCGGCTGCCCTGCGGGCTGCCCTGCAGCGCCTCCACGGGCCCCCGCAGGGGGCGCTTCCGGAAGCCGACGGGGGCCAGGAGTATGACATCATCAGCTTTGCAGAGACAGGTGGGTTCTTGGCCTGTAGATCTTCCCCTAAACTCCATCTTCTCAGGAAACGAAAAGGTTCCTCCCCTCTAACCTCTGACTTTCTCCCCAAAGCCATCCCAACTCTGGCCTCCCACAGCCTATAGTCTCCTAATCCCAGGCTCCCAACCCCCACCCACCCAAGCGCTCCCTTATAGTTTAGACTTGACCCGTGGGCACCTGAGAAGTGGGTACCTTTCGCTTCTCTTTGAGACTGCCTACCCCATCTCCCCTGGTTCCTCTCTCTGCAGGGCCCACACACTTGCACAGGCTGTGATGTGAGCCCAACCACTCGCTGAGCTGGACTCAGGGTCTGGGAACTGCAGAGTCTGTCCCTCTCCTGGCCCCAGGATCCAGCCTGTCTGTACCCCGTCCCCCCACCCCGCTCCCAGATACCTCATTTGGGTAAAAGGTAGAAAAGTGAAAAACTCCGATTACAATTTCGCTCCACCGACTCCTGTCCTCTTGCTTGGTGACCTTGGGTCCACATCAGAACAGGGTCAAAATGGGGCTCAGAAAGATATTTAAAGGATAGATCAAAACGGGGGTGGGGGTAGGGAATTTAGTGGGCAGCTGGAGAGAATATCAAGAATTCAGAGACGGGTGATTCTTTGGTGGTCCAGAGGTTTGGGAGCAGAAAATGGCAAAACCCATTTCATTATTCTTGCCTGGAAAATTTCATGGCTGGAGGAACCTGGTGGGCGGGCTGCAGTCCATGGGGTCACAGAAAGTGGGACGTGACTGAGCATGCATGCCAGTGGCTTAGGACTCTGCACCCTCATGGCTGAGGGCCCAGGTTCAATCTCTGGCTGGGGAACTAAGATCTCAGAAGCCTCAAGGTGGGGCCAAAAAAAGAGAATTCAGAGACAGGATCTGAGAAACAGAACTTAAATGATCTCTCTTGCCTCTGAGCTTCATGCAAGTTTGTCTTAGGTTTAGAAGGCCCTTCCCAATCCTGGTCCCTTTCCTTTGGTCAGCATTTACTTCCTTCAAGACCCAGCACTCCTATCCTGAAAACGCCCACCCTGACTTGAGGCTGAGGGGCCCCCTCTCCTGTGGCTCCCATACCATCACCCGGAACCTGGACCTTCCTTGTGGAATTGCCTGTTTCCAGGTTTTCTATGAAGTCTGTCTTCCCATAGAATTCAACCCCTTGAGTTCAGGAACTGTCATTTATTCCTCACATTGTCACCAGAGACTAGTATACAGTAGAAATAACTAACACTTATACAATATTTGGGCTTCCCCAGTGGCTCAGTGGTAAAGAACCTGCCTGCAATGCAGGAGACACACAAGACTTGGGCTCGATCCCTGGATCCCCTGGAGGAGGACATGGCAACCCACTGCAGCATTCTTGCCTGGAGATCCTATGGACAGAGGAGCCTGGTGGGCTACAATCTATAGGGTTGCCAAGAGTTGGACGTGACTGAAGTGACTAAACACGCACATGTACAATGTTTACAGTATTCTAAGCCTTTTACAGATACTAACTCCTTAAGAGCCTCTCAAGTCAGGTAGGCAAATACTATTGTTGTCTGTATTTTAGAAGTTATGAAACTGAGGCTCAAAGAGGTTGAGTAGCTAGCTCAAGGTCATATGATCAGTAGGTGGTGGAACCAGACAGCCCAGGTCTCAAATCCTTGACCTTGACCATCATACCACTCTGCCTCTTGCAAACAGAGTGGATGCTTGACAAACAACCAAACCATTCTGTAGGTCTTCTTGACCATGTCTAGAGTCCCCAGTGATGAATGAGACCCTATTCCAGCTCAAAAAAGGGTTTCTGCTCATAATATAGAACACAGACTCTGGAGCCAGATAAACTGGGCTCAAATTCCAGCTCAGCCACTTATTAATATATGTCCTGGGTTGTTGATAGTTTTCTCATTTGCAGAACAGAGAGAGGGTAGTTGAGAGCATTGAGTGAACTAATTAATGTACTTAGAAAGGATGGGCTTCCCTGGTGGCTCAAAAAGTAAAGAATCTGCCTGCAATGCAGAAGACCCAGGTTCGATCCCTGGGTCAGGAAGACCCCTTGAAGAAGGTAATGGCAACCCACCCCAGTATTCTTGCCTGGAGAAACCCACGGACAGAGGAGCCTGGCAGACTGCAGTACGTGGAGTTGCAAAGAGTTGGACACGACTGAGCGACTGACACTTTCACTTCCTTTCACTTAGAAAGGAGAAGGTGTGAGGGAACTTGGAAGACTCAGCTCCTGCCCATGAAGAGTTTAATTGATACTGCTAGGAATAAATTATTTAGAATACAAGGCAGAATGAAATGAATGTTGGATATGGACACAGGTAGTTCATGGCCAGAAGTCAGTCACTGGGCCTGGCAGGACAGGAGAGTCTTTCAGCAGTTTACAAACAGGCTAGATTGCACGTTAGGAAGTCTAACATCAGTGGGTGAAAAATGGTCAACAACATCCTAAACGGAAACACACGAGTAAAAATCTGAAGAAACGGACTGCATTTGGATCTGAAGGCAGTTTGGAGTGGATGAACACAAAGTGGACAGTGGCCATGAAACCTTGAGTCCTTTGAACACCACAGTCCTGGTTGTTTGCATTATTATTTATTGCTGTTACCATCCTATCTGCCACTAAGCCTTATGAATTCATTTTTTTCAGTATTTATTTTATTTTTTGCTGCACTGGGTCTTCACTGTTGTGGCTTCTCTTGTTGCAGAGCGCACGCTCCAGGCGTGAGGGCTTCAGGGGTTGCAGCGCGTGAGCTCAGTCATTGTGGCTCATGGGCTCCCAAGCGTGGGCTCAGTCCTTGCGGCTCATGGGGTTAGTTGCTCCTCACATGTGGGATCTTCCCAGCTCACAGGTCGAATCCCTGTCCCTTGCATTGGCAGGTGGCTTCTTCACCTCTGTGCCTCCTGGTCGGCTTTTCGCACCTCTGTGTCCCTGATGCTTGGCCCAGGTCCTGGCACCCTGCGGCAGGAGTGACCATTACCAGGTGTTCACCGTACCTGCCTCCTCTCAGTTAATCCTGGCATAAAGTAGACTTTATCATTCCCCGGTCACTCAGACGGTGAAGAATCTGCCTGCAATGCCAGAGACCCAGACTCGATCCCTGGGTCAGAAAGATCCCCTGGAGAGGGAAATGGCAACCCACTCCAGTATTCTCACCTGGAGAATTCCACGGACAGAGGAGCCTGGCAGGCTACAGTCCACGGGGTCGCAAAGAGTGACTAACATTTTATCATTCCCATCTTAAGAATGCAGAAACTGAAACCTGAAGAAGATAATTTACATGGTCAAGGTCATACAGCTTACAAAGGGCAGAATTGAAACACAGTTCTCTCTGACTTTAAAGTCTATATGCTTTCCATATTTGCTAATCAGTGAATGAATACAACATTTGGGCTGAGGGGGTGTGACCCAAAATGAACTTTGGACGTGAGAATGACTGATCCCTGGATCCTATCTTTTTTATATTTAAATATTTTAGTTTCAAGGTTTCATTCCACCTTAAGCTATCATCTCCACCATTGTGTGAAAGAGATCTGAGAATTGTTCTTGCTGGAGATGCAAAGAGAAAGAGCTTGGGGCCCCGGAGAAACCGGGTGAAGAACCTCCAGTGGTGTCCTGACACTGGCTCAGACTGGTTCTTGAGGCCTGATGGTGAACATCTGCCAACTGTGCATCCAGTGGTATTACACTGGTAGTCTGAAATTGGCCAGTGTAGGAGAATGTATTCCTCAGAAATTGGCTAACAGTATTAGTCAGCGCCTTTTCCCCCCAATCTGGAATCCAGTTGTTAAATATTTACCAGCACAACACTGCCTTTGACCTAAAAATTCAAGTTATCTGCTTCCCACATACCTAACGTACAATGCTGAGACAGGAATGGAATAACCATGGTAGATACACCTGTTCAAAATGGGAGACAGGGGAGGAATATGCAGAGCAGTCACGGGTCCATGAGAATTCTACCCTCAGTCTGGAGTTCCTTTGGTTAAGGCCTTTTTCTGTGATTTTCCTCCCCTCTTAAGAAGAGCCCACCAGTGCTCTCCTAGGCTTCTAGATCCGCTCTCTCAACCCATAGTGCCAGCCCCAGATGTCTTTCCTTTTAAATGAAAAGTGGCCTGTGTTTGCAGCTGAGCAGTTTTCTCAGCCTGCATCCGCCCAAAAGAGTTGGCGGCCTGGAGACCTGGAGACTTCTTTTCATTTTGAGTCATTTCTACCTCTTTTAGTCCAAATTGGTGCTGCTTTCACTATTAAAGTTCTCTCTGACACTCTGTGGGCCTTCTAAATAATAAATTATACTCTACTCAGTCAGACAAAAGGCCCTCCATTCTATCAAAACAGATGCCTGTCTTTAGGTTACAAGTCAGGGTGTTGGGGGATAAGATTCTTAGAAGCCCTTCTGTCTAGCTGAGAGAATCTATAGAGAAACATCTTACATTTTAGATCTTTGAACTTCCCTGGTGGCCCAGTGATTAGGACTCTGTGCTTCCACTGCAGGAACGCTGGTTCCATCCCTGGCTGGGGAACTAGTGTGACCAAGGGAGAAAAAGAAATCTTAGCAAAGATGTTAGATCCTAACAAAAGGTCTTAGAGCTTACCCTTTACTGTTTTGACCATAACTCTGAAGCCATGTTTTACCTGCAGTGTCCTGGGGTTGAGTTTTGCCCTGAGACCATTTCTTAGTTTGAGAACCTTTTGCCAGAGTTGAGGAATGAAGAAATATTTTATTGTTCAATCTAACAAGTCCTGTTGGAAAGTTTTTCTCTAAATTCTGCTTGAACATTGAACAGTTCCTTTTTTAGTTCATCTCACTCTTGAGATGCCTTATCATAGGCAGCTAAAATAAGCCAATTGGCACTTTCAACGTTCTGCCCGGAAATATCTTTAGCTAAATTCACAACTTTGTTAGATACCATTTCTAGCTTCCAAGTTACCAGAGATGATAGCCAATACATAACACAGGTTCCCCTTTCTCTAGCTTCCAACAGTGATTCCTTCACTGTCCTTCCTGCCTCACTAACAGTCTCCCCGCTGTCCTTCCACCCCGTGTCTGCCACCCTGTCCTTAAGCCTGTACGGCACATTTTAAGCCTTTGCTATGGTGTACCCCACTTCAGATACTTATTTCTGTGTTAGTTGTCCATTATTAGAGCAGATCAGCTCAAACATTGAGGCTTAAAGGAAAAAAAAATCAGTATTTTCTGTGATTTTGTAGTTTGACTGGACTTATTCTGGACAGTTCTTTCACTTGATGTGGGATCGCTGAGGTCATTCAAGTAATTGCGTTCTCAGACGGGGCTGAAATCTCTAGGATGGCCTGTGATCTTCCGAAGTCTCTCTCCACATGGATCCTCACCATTCCATAGTCTAGCCCAAGTGTCTTTAAAGCATTTAGAGGTTTCCTGGACTACTCTGGCAGTCCAGTAGTTAAGACTCCACACCTCCAATATAGGGGGGCGCAGGTTCAATAACCAGTCAGGGAACTAAGGTCCCTCATGCAGCCAAATGAAAAAAAGCAATTTAAAATAAAGGTTTCAAAAAAATAAAAAATAAATCAAATAAAGGTTTCCTTCCAAGAGGAGGAAGCTTCAAAGTACTTCTTATTAAGCATCTACTTGCACTGTGCTTGCCTACCTCTCGTTGGCCAAATCAAGTCACGGGCCAAGCCCAGAATTAATATGGGAAAGGTTTGCACAAAACCGTGAATATTGGGAGGCGTTGTTCACTGATGATCAGCGATGTAGAAGTCCACCACAGCCCCTGCTGGTTCTGGGTCTGCGTGCTGTGACTGGGGTGACTTACGAGGTTCTGAAAGGCAAGGGCGCTTAGTGACCTAACAAGAAATGATTACCTGAGCTAATCAGACTCTTCTTTTAGGATTTTGGAATCAGAACACTAAAGAATCAGATCACTTAGCTAGGAAGAGCTAAGTTAAAAGTTCTGTAGACTCAGGAGCGGGGACCACCGTTTAGAGACCTGAGGAAGCTCACAGCGAGGCAAAAGAGGTAGAGCCACGGAAAGAGAAGGAAGTAGACTTCCATAGGGAAACTGAGATGCCTGCGATCTTGCAGACTTTCAGAGCTGTCTAGAACAACCATATTCCAGGCTCCACAATTCACACCAAATCTAGTTGAATTTTAGTTTCTGTTCTTTTATGCCCATGAACGTATCAGTGATATTCCCACAATAAAGCATTCTTTACTTAAAATGAATTTTAAAAAAGGGTCACTATGGCCAAAGCATAATGGCATTTAATTGCCTCCTAAAACAGGTGTATTCATCAATAAGTCTTTTTAAACTATGAATTTCATGATCTAGCCTTTTGGAAAATAATTCTGATGTCAGCATAAAATAAGAATGAAAGACCTGACTTCCCTGGCAGTCCGGTAGTTAAGACTTTACCTTTCAACACAGGAGATGGGGATTCAATCCCTGCTCAGGAAATTAAGATCCCACATGCCTCGCAGCTGAAAAACCAAAGCATAAACCAGAAGCTATGCTGTAACAAGTTCAAAACAGACTTTAAAAATGATTCATTCCAAAAAAAAAAAAAATGAATTAAAAAAAAGAATGAAAAGCCATCCACTCAAAAAGTGTTTATTGAATGCCTATTATGTACTAGGTGCTAGGGATACAGTGGTGAGCCACAGAGACACAGTCTGTACCTTTGTGGAGTTTACATTCCAGCTGGGAGTGGGGATGGGGGAAGAAGCGGGAAGGAGAAGCATATAGTCAACAAATGAACAAAAAAGCCAAGATGATTACAGAGAGTGACATGGCTATAAAGACCAGTTAAACAGGATGGTATATTAAAGAGATGAGGGTAAAGTTGAAGGCTGTTTTAGCTAGGTCAGTCAGGGAAGCCCCTCTAAAGAAGCAAATTTGAGCTGAATGGCAAGAAGGAGCCAGTCATTCAACATTCTTGGAAAGACATTCCAGGCAGGGGAAATAGCAAGTGCAAAGACTCGAGGTGGGTCTATGCTTCGTAAGAGTTCAAGGAACAGAAAACAACCAGTACAGGTAGAATATAGTCATTAAGTGGCAGAATGCCTAATCATACAAGTTTTCTAGGCTGTGTGTGTGTGCTAAGTTGCTTGAGTTGTGTCTGACTCTGAGTGTCCATGGACCATAGCCCGCCAGGCTCCTCTGTCCATGGATTTCTCTAAGCAAGAATGTTAAGGGGTTTATTTATTCTAACTTTGGCTGTTCTGAGTCTTCATTGCAGTGTGCAGGCTCTTCCTTGTGGTGACTGGATTTCTCCAGTTGTGGCACTAGGGATTTGGGGTCTTAGCTCCCCAAGGATCAGAGAGTGAACTCATGTCTTTTGCATTGGAAGGTGGATTCTTAACCACAGGACCACCAGGGAAGTCCCTGTTAAGGGGTTTAGATTTTATTCAAATATCAATGGGAAGCCTTTGAAGGATTTTAGGCTGAGAGGATTAAGCTGATCAGATTTATGCTATAAAAAATTTACTCTGGGACTTCCCTGGTGGTCCAGTGGTTAAGACTCTGTGCTTCAGTCGCAGTGGGAGTTTGATCCCTGGTTAGGGAACTGAGATCCCACATGCCACGTAACACAGCCAGAAAAAAAATGATTCCTCTGACTAGTGTGGTTTTGTGGGCAAGAGTGAACCAACCACTTGGCAAGCTATTGCCATACTTCAGGGAAAAAAAAGATGATTGTGGGTGGAACGAATGTACGGTAGAGGAGGTGAGGTTAAGTGAAATTATATTATGAACTGGAGATATAGTCGACAGGTCTGCAGATTATTTCAAAGAAGGGAATGAGGGCAAGCAAGACATTGGTTTAAGCAATACTTTTATAGGGAAAGGGAAGATTGAAGAAGGAACAGGTTTGAGTTTGGGGTCGGGGAAGATAAACCTAGAATTCGTCTCTGAACCTGAAAAGTTTGAGATAGCATTTGGATATCCTAGTGGAATATCAGATCTGCGGCTGGATATACAAGCTTGAGGCTCAGGGAGAGGTCAGGGCCACAGATATAGGTATCTAGGGAGTTATCAGCATATAGATGAAATTGAAAGCCAAGGGAATTGATGGGATCTTTCTGGGAGAGAGTACAGATAGAGAAGAGAAGGGAGTTGAGGACCTCCAAACATTTAGAGGTCAGGCAGAGGAAGACGAGCTGTCAGCCAAAGAGACCAAGATAGAGTAGCCAGACTCACGAAAGCCAAGAGAAGGAAATATTTCCAGAAGGAGGGAATGGTCAACTGTGTCAAACACCTGCTTGAAGTCCAGGTAAGGCGAATATAGGGATGAAACCATCTGGATACGGCAACGTGGAAGGTGTTAGTGATCCTGGCAAGAGCAGGACTGGAGGGAACAGAAATCCACTTAATGTGTCTCAGCAGGTCAGCTGAGAGATGAAGAGGGGAAATTGGGCAACAGAAATAGGTACGGGAAGAAATGCAGAGCCATTTCTTTTGGTTGAGCTACACAGCATGTGGGATCTAGTTCCTTGGCCAGGAATTGAACCCACACCCCTCGCACTATAAGCATGGAGTCTTAACCACTGGACAGCCAGGTAAGTCCTTATGCCAGTCATCAGAACCACTCTGGTGAGGAACTGGCTGTGGAGAATAAGGGAGGTGATCTTAGGGTTTCTAAAGATGATAAGCAAAGCAATTCTAAGAACAGAAAGAGAGGTGTGTAGGGAGGAAAATGATGATTTCTGCATTCCTACAGAATGTGGCAAAATTCAGCAGTTAGAAGTCTAGGCCTGAAGCTTGGTGATTCCCAAGGTGCAAAATGGTCTGGACTGGACTGACAGATTCGGGAATCACCAGCATAAGATTTGTGCTGGCTGCCCCCAACTGTGGGTCAGGGCTCCCCTCAGTGTAGGGTAAGAGGAAACAGGACTTCCCTGGGGGTCCAGTAGTTAAGACTCCGAGCTTCCACTGTAGGGGGGTCGGGTGAGCATGCTCGATCCCTGGTTGGGAAAATAAGGGTAAAAAAAAAAAGAGGAAATGAAGGTCAAAGACAGACCAAAGAACTCTTGCACTGGACGGATGGTCAGAGAAAGAAAAGCCAGTAAAGAAAATTAAGCAAAAATATA
>CM035294.1:51588683-51617147 GCA_020226075.1 Hydropotes inermis | reverse complement strand
ATAATAAGCAAAAAAAAAGAGAGAAAGAAAGAAAATTAAGCATCCTAAGAAAGTTGTGAGAAGAGACCTTTAAGAAGGAAAGGGTCCTTAACAAGCCAGGACTGTGGCTGAGAAGGAACGCACGGGGAGGTAGCAGGGAGGACGGACGCTCAGAAGGGCAGAATGACGGGGGCTTCTTGTGTCCACAGGCCCCGGCAACACCGCCCAGACTCGTCTGGATTTCCACTTCTCCTCCGACAGCTCAGCTGGCGGCCTGGAGGTCCAGCAGGCCCGCCTCATGTTCTTTGTGCAGCTCCCTCCCAATACCAGCTGCACTCTGAAGGTGAGGGTCCTGGGGCTCAGCCCACGTGACACCAACCTCACCTCGGCCACTCAGCACCTGCTGGAGGTAGATGACAGTGGTTGGCACCAGCTTCTCCTGGGGCCTGAAGCTCAGACTGCCTGTAGCCTGGGGCACCTGGCCCTGGAGCTGGCCCCCGAAGGGCAGGTGGCCTGGAGCCCCGTCATCCTGGCGGGGGCTGTGCACAGGCCTTTCGTGACAGCTCGGGTGAGAGTCGGGGGCAAGCACCGGGTTCGCCGTCGAGGCGTCGACTGCCAGGGCAGGTCCAGGATGTGCTGTCGACAGGAGTTCTTCGTGGACTTCCGGGAGATCGGGTGGCACGACTGGATCATCCAGCCTGAGGGCTACGCGATGAACTTCTGCACAGGGCACTGCCCCCTGCACGTGGCGGGCATGCCTGGCATCGCCGCCTCCTTTCACACCTCGGTGCTCAATCTTCTCAAGGCCAGCACGGCTGCCGGCTCCCCCGGAGGCGGGTCATGCTGTGTGCCCACCGTCCGGCGCCCTCTCTCTCTGCTCTACTACGACAGGGACAGCAACATCGTCAAGACTGACATTCCTGACATGGTGGTAGAGGCCTGTGGGTGCAGTTAGTCTGTGGGTCCAGGCAGCTGGGGTGGGGGGACAGGCAAACAGGCCCTGACGGAGCTGCTCTTCCTCCAGAGTACGGTGTGGCCCTCTTCCTGCCTCTGTCCAGAAGCAACTTGGGGAAATGATCCCCACTTTGATGTGACGAGACCTTCATTTGGGAGGGCCACTGCGATCTAAGGAGAGCCATGGTACGGTCTTCATAATGACCAGCCCCTTTCCTAGAGCAGAGTCCATTCAGCAAGCCCCATGTGCTCAACCGCCACCCCAGGGACCCTGATGCATCTCCAGCCATGAGCAGGGCCATCTGAGGCCCAGACAGACACCCACAGCCCAACTGCAATCCCGCCCACAAGCCCTGCACCTCCTGCCCTTTCTACTGCGCGTCCCGCGATGCAGGATGAGTGGGCCAGCCCCATTCCCTGCTTTTCCGGATCTCCAGAGAGTCCCTCCCTTAGAGTCACTCAACATTACAGCCTCTCCGTCTTGAGCCCTTTTCCCCCTGACTTGCCCCGTGGGTTGTAAAGCCTCTCCGGGCATGCCTTCATTCACTCTTTGTCCTCCATTGGCTCTATACCCTTGGGGGCTGACTCACCTGAGTTCCTTTGGCCTCTGGCTTCCTGCTGAGTTTGACTGGCCTAGCAAACTAGCAAGAGTGGAAAGCTCTTACAAGCCGAGAGAGCGTGGAAGCAGGGAGCTGTGGAGGGAGTGGGGAGCTGACAGGAAGTGGGGGGCCTAGGCAGAGGGAGCGGAGTGAGAACCGCACGCCTCTGTCCCCTCTTAGCTTTTGATCTGCCTTTTGTGAGTTCCCGGGTGCTTCAACATCCCTCCTCTGTGCCCTTAACCCTGCCCATACCTCTGAAAAGAGGCCCTTCCTTGCGTCTTCTTAGTGATGCAAACATCGACAGCTGAGTGGGTCTTTTATTTCCTGCCAGGACCCTGAAGGGTGCCCCCCCACCCATGACGCAGAGCCTGCCTGCCCTGCCCACTCTTCTCTCCTCACAGTCCCCTAGGGCTGAACTTTCTGTCTGTCCCACGCATCATCACTCCTCCTTCCCCAGGCTGCCTCCTTTCTTAGGTCCCATCCTGCTTCCCAGAACCATCCTCGCTGGTCTTCCGGCTGACAAAGACCCGGGCTTTACCTGCTCCTTGCCTCCCTCTGTCCTCGCTCCGAGCGATGAGACAGACCCCTGTTCAACCAGCAAGTAGGTGACAACCTGTGGGCATGCACATGGCGGGAGGCAGAGACAAGGCAGCCTTCATTCACTGATCCTCAGGGCTCTCACCAGGAGTCCTGTCTGGGAGATGGAGCTGGCCAAGGGCCACTTGACTGGGATGGGGAGAAGAAAAGGAAAGTCTGGGGAGAGGAGAGGGAGGCATTGCTCTGAGACTGGGTCTTCTCCAGACCTTTGCCCTCTCCCCCCACCATCCCCCCCACTTCAGCTGGACAGCCCTGAACCATGGGGTCGATATTGTCTGCAACCCAAGGCCGAGATTGTGCAAGACCCGAGTGTCCTTTGGGAAACGTGATGTCTGTGTTTGTTGAGCATATAACCCCCTCCTATCCAGGTCTGAGGTCCCTGGAAAAGGCACTGTAAAGGAGAAAGTCTGAAAGAGACCTCCTGGAGAAAGGCAAGTCTGAGCTGCGGGCTTTGTGAGCAAACGCCCACTCGCCCAGAGGTTCTCTGCCCTTTGACTTTATGAGATCTTCACCTAAGCAGAGGATCTAAGGAAGCCTTCTGGTGCTTGGCCGCCCTCTTCCACCAGTGTCTCCCACCCCAAATCCAGCCCCTCCCAGATCTCACCGCCCTCCTTCCAACTATAGCTTCAGTCCTCAGGGTGAAGACTAAGGTGAGGTGAAGTGAGGTACTTGCCTTGGAGACAGAATTTTAAGGGGATGTCAAAAATTCCACCAGTCAAGATAAATAATATTTTAATGCAATATTTTTAAAAAATCAATGCAAAAATATCCCAAGATGAACAGAATAGCAAATTTTAAAATAAACTAAATGTAACAGGAATCAGTATTATTCCTTCTCTCTTTGGGTTCTGCTTTTCACAAAAAAGAAAGAGCGGAATTGTCCTCTTCCCAACCTTTGGCTGCAGCGTTCCCTGGGCCCTGACACTGGGCTCCTCAGGCTTTTCTCTGGGGCAAGACAGTCACTGGGGCTCCTTCTACTCCCTCACCCACTCTCAAGCCTGTCGCTACCCCCAGCCCCCAGCCAGGCTGGTGGTAGGGCGGGCCTGTGAGGCAGATGGCTGGGGTATTTATAACCCGGGAGCACTTCTTGGGGAAAGTGACTAAGATGCTAAGAGCACATTTATAGCTGGGTTCTGACGTAAGTGTCACCGGGGAGGCAGGGGCAGGCCACGCGCAGCAGCGAGAGGGTAGGAAGAGCTGGAAGCCGGGGCCCCTGATAGAGAGGGAGGGAGGACCGGGGTCGGGGGCGCTTCTGGACGCCGCCTTGACGCGGGCTCCCCCGCCGTGAGCCCTCGGAGACGGCGCCGCAGGCAGAAACCTCGGCTTTGCAGTTCCCGGGTCCAGACCCCAGGGGGCAGCGGGCTGTCACCCACAGACCTGACCGGCAGAGAGGGCGCCGGCCGCTGGGCAGAGCCCGGACAGAGGGATCTGAATACGACTGCAGCCGAGGGAGAAAGGCGGGCGGAGAGAGGGCCAGAAGTCCCCCGGCCCCCTGCCCACCGCGGGCGCTGCGCGTGGCGCCCATCGCGGCCCTCCACGGCCACGCGGCAGCGATGAGGCCCGAAACCCAACCGGCGGCAGCAGCGATGTGGTCCCGGTGACAGCCTCGGCCTTCCGGCAGCGGCGAGCGGAGAGAGCTGAGGCACCGGCTTCCCCTTCTTCCGGCGGGGAGGCAGGGTCCCCAGAGGGAGAGGCGGGGAAGCAAGCCCCTGAATCCCCGCACAGCGCGGAGCAGCCCCTTCCCCGCGGAGCCGCCCAGCGCCGAGGCCTCCGCCGTCCAGCGGCTCGGCACTGCCCCGTGGCGGACACTGGCGGTACCGCGCCCCGGCCCCCAAAGCGCCGCCTCTCTTCCCCGGGGCCGGAATCTAGCAGTCTGTCTTGAGAGCCCCCAGCGGCTGAATAGCCAGGAGATTAACAAACTGGAACAGGGGCCCGTTTCCCAAAACACACTCACTTCCTCCCAGCTTCGTGAAGAAACTGGGGCATAAGGAGAAAGGCTGATGACATGAGGCCTTGGTCCTCCCATTTAAAGGCAGTGAGGAGTGTGATAAGGAGGGCTGGGGTTGGGACTCAGGTTGCTACACTGGCCATGTTTTCTTCTTAAAAAGCCCATAAATCTCCCATGTCCCACCACCATTAACTGAGGCTGGCACCAGTCCTAGGATACCCCAAATCTAGGCAGCTCTTGGAGTCCCCTGAAAGAGAACCAGTGTCTGGGACAGGCCCTTCCAAGTCTCATGCCCTTCTGCCATCCTTGATGGACTCTGCCCTGATGTAACATTGCATCACCACCACCCCCACCTCTCCAGGTTTCCCCAGATATCACAGCAACATGCCACCCGCCGCCCAGGCTCCAGCCCTCGTCCACGTTGTGCTCCGGTCCAATTGGACTCTGGGCAGCCAGCACAGGCAAGGTCAGGAGGTAACTTCTGTGCCCCATGACACGCCACCTTGGCCTGGGCAAGAGGACTCCATTCCTACCGCCAGCCCCCCAGCCCCTCACCCCTGTCCCAGCCCCATTGCTAGACATAAAAAAGAACCTAGTTCTCTGGGCTAGAGCCCAGAAAAATAACCACTGGGATTCCCAGCTGCCTCATGGACACTGCTGCAACAGTGGAGGCCAGGAGCTAGACTGGAGGTATGGGGAGAAGTGACCTTCCCACCTTGCTCACATGGAGCTCCCTCCCCGAGTCCCAGACCTTGGGGATTGAGCCTGTGAAATCCTCCTCCTTCTTGCATCATACGTGTCCACATCGCCCCCCACTCCCCCCCCCACCCCTACCTCAAGCTCCGTGACCAGGGCGAGATGGTGAAACCTGAGCTCCAGGGGGGAACCTCCACCCACGGCAGGGGCCTGATGGGCAGCACGGCTGGCCAATCCCGGGGCTCAGAGGGTAGGTCTGCCTGCTGACCACTAGGTGAGGGAGCCCTAGGCTGCTGGCTCCAGAGAGGCCCCGGTCAGTAGCCAGACGTGAGCTGTGAGGGTCGAACTGGCAGACTGCACTGAACATCGCTACCCATTGGACCACCCACTGTCTGCCTTCCTGAGTTCCAGGCGACAGAGGACAGGTGGCCCTACCCTTGGCCAAGGGTAGGTGTGGCACTGCTAGCTGCGGCCGCCGTGCCCTCCTCCGGGGCCCCGACCTGACCCCGGGCCGTTCACCAGGACCATGGGACTCCCCAGGGTCCAGCTCCAGCTGGGGCTGCTGTGGGCACTGGTGTGGGCACAGGTGGCAGGGTCTGCGTGTCCCTCCTGTGGGGGCCCCGCGCTGGCACCCCACGCAGAGCGAGCTCTGGTCCTCAAGCTGGCCAAGCGGCAAATCCTCGAGGGGCTCCAGCTGGCCGGCCGGCCGCGGGTGACCCACCCTCCACCGCAGGCGCTGCTCACCGGAGCCCTCCGGAGACTGCAGCGGGGGAGAGTGGCTCCAGCCAGCGGGGAGCAGGTCATCAGCTTTGCTGTCCTCGCAGGTGGGTGAGGGAGAGACAGGCAGAGAGCTGACGGGGCAGGGGGCGCAGGAGATGCCCCAGGCAGAGAGCAGGGGACAGGAGGACGCAAGGGCAGGGGGCGCAGGAGGGGACGGGACAATGACAGCAGCAGACGAGCGGGGCCTGGAAGGGAGAGAGGAGCTGCAGCGGGCTGGCCTCCGAGTGCCTGCTCCTTCCGCAGGTGGGAGCTGGGGAGCGCGGCGGGCAGGGCTCTCGGGAGCCTCAGGGGACAGCATCACCTCCGCCCACATTCTCCAATCCCGTCTCCATCTTTCCGGCAGACTCCTCCACCGCCGCCTGCAGCTCCACGCTCGCCTTCCACCTGTCCGCCCCGCGGTCCCACCACCTGTATCATGCTCGCCTCTGGCTATCCGTGCCCGCCGCCCTTCCCGGCCCTCTTTCCTTGAGGATTTTCCGATGGGGGGGCAGGAGGAGAGGCCGCGGGTCCCGCGCCCTTCTGGCTGAGCACCGGCTGACAACCCCAGGCTGGCACGCCCTGACTCTGCCCTCTAGCGGACTGAAGCGCGAGGACTCTGGTGTCTTGAAGCTCCGACTGGACTGCAGTCCCCTAGAAGGCAACCGCACCGTCGCCCCCCAGCTCCTGGACACGGCAGGAGAGCAACGGCCCTTCCTAGAACTTAAGACCCGGCCCAAATGGCCTGGAGCAGGCCGGGCCAGGAGGAGGACCCCCAGCTGTGAGCCTGCGACCCCCTTATGCTGTCGGCGAGACCATTACGTAGACTTCCAGGAGCTGGGATGGCGGGATTGGATCCTGCAACCCGAGGGCTACCGGCTGAACTACTGCAGTGGCCAGTGTCCCCCCCACCTGGCTGGCAGCCCCGGCATTGCCGCCTCCTTCCATTCTGCTGTCTTCAGCCTCCTCAAGGCCAACAACCCTTGGCCCTTGGGTGCTTCCTGCTGTGTCCCTACTGCCCGAAGGCCTCTCTCTCTCCTCTACCTTGACCGTGATGGCAACGTGGTCAAGACAGATGTGCCAGATATGGTGGTAGAGGCCTGTGGCTGCAGCTAGCAAGAGGACCTGGCGGTCTGGAATGAAGAGATCAACCTAGGGATCCCCAGGCAGAGGGCCTCTGTGGCTGGAGGCATCAGGTTCCTGACCCTCACCTCCACCCCATGGGTCATCTGGCAATATGACTGGATTGACCACTCTGAGACCCAAAGGGGCACTTCTGTGTCCAGTCTCTGGCCCATTTCAGGCTGGTTGATATGTGGGGGAGATGGGGAAAGTGTGTCCTATAAAGGAGTCTATCCAGAAAGCGTGAGTTCCTGCCCTAAGCTGTCCGAGAAGACGGGAGGGAGTGTGGGAAGGAGAGGCAGGGGAAAATCCCTCAGCCTCTCCAGAGAAGAGAAGGTCCTCAAGCAAGGGACAGAAGAAGCAACCCAGAGCCCAGCAGCCTTGGGATGGGGGAGGCGGTCTGGGCAAGGGCGGTGTCTGTGGAAGTGCTAGAAGGGAGGCACTACAGGGACCCGGGAAAGCCGCGAGGGGAGGAATTTAGGAGAGCCCCAGAGACGGGGGTCCAGAGAGAGTGGCGCTAAGCCTGAGAAGTTCTCTGGTTTTTCTCTGGGGCAGGACCCATCGGGGAGGCAAATGTCTATACTTTCCTAATAAAAATGAAGGCAAAAACATCAAGTGTGAATCATGAAGGGCTGGGATGATGGTACAAAACAACGGTTCTCAGAGTGTGGAACTCCCAGGAGGTCCCTGAGACCCTTTCACATGGTCAAGGCTAGTCCCACAATGAAATTAAGATGGTACTTGCCTTTTCATTCTCGACATCTCAGTAGTCTAGCGTGGAGTTTTCCAGAAGCTATAGGACATGTGATTACATCATCTTCTTGACATCTTTGTTAATGAGATGTGTGCTTGTGTATTCTTGGGTTACAGCTTTTTTTTCTTTTTCCAGTTTTAATGTCTAGCAAGGTAAGTTGATATGAACACATAAACAAAAATCTCAATAGTTTTTAAGAGTGTAAAGGGATATTGAAAGCAAACTGTTTGAGAGTCGCTGGTCTAGAGCCTTGGATGGGGAGGAGAGAGCAGTGTTCTCTGAAAGAACTCCACTGGAAGGAACATCGCGTGGTCCCTCCTCCAGCCATCATTGATCTTGCCTGACCCTCTGGGTTTAACTGGTGTCTGGGTCAAAGTCATGTGGGGGAGGGAGGTTAAAATAGGGCTCCTTATCTGTCCTCCCACAGTTACTACACATATTTGTCAGGCCTCAGGCCCCTGCCTCGTTTCAGCTTTCCCCTTGACCCTCAGACGGAACAGTCAACTAATTGACCCTCCAAACCCAAGGAGGGGTGGCTCTTGGAAGCAGAACTAAGATGTGGGAGGTCTATCTGAGGGGTGATGGAGAAGAAAGAGGCTCCTTCCCCCCACCCATGTCCTCTCCCCTTTCTCCTAAAGAAAACTCAGAGACTAAAATAGCTGCCCCGTCCCCTGCATCCGGTGACCATGGCAACGCAAGTCCTGAAGAAAGGGCGCTCCCCTATCAGACCCCACCCCTCCGCAGCAGCAGGCTCCGCCAGTGTCGCCCTCGGTTTCTTTGGGCTCACATGCCCCCCCATGGGCTCCCCGCTGGGCTTCGGTGGGGGGATCTAGGCCTCCCCCGTTCTCCTCTGCCTCCAGCCAGACTCGGAGAAGGTGTCATGTGCCGGAGGGGCCGGCAGAGGGAGCAGGCCGCTGCGCGGAGCCGCCAGAGCGCGGGCCGCGTGGACGTGCAGAGGCGGCCCCAGCCTCCGAACTTCGAGGTGAAGAAGAGCAGTCCTCGGGGAACAGAGCTTCGGTCTCAGAGCCCTCAGTAACGTTGTGAGCCCAAGCCCTGCCCCACACCCAGTGCCGCAGCCGCTCTCCTCCCCCTTGTACTGCCTGGACCCCTTACCTGCCGCCCAGCGCTCCCAGCCCACCTCTGCGCCAACCCGCTCGCGTTCAATCCAAAGGGCGAGGCCGGCAGAAAGACTGCAGGATCGTGGAGTGCCCAGTTAGCGCCACCTGAAGTCGACGACCCCACTCCAGTATTCTTTTTCCCGGACGAGTTTTTTGGTCATTCCCTCCGCCCCCCAATCTATTTCTCAATTTGTTTTTTCTGGCTCTGATTCAGGACCTCTTGGTGGGCAGCCGATCCAGGGATCCAGGCCGGGATTTACCACCCACTACCAGCAGCGTGTTCAGCGGGGGGGGGGGGGGGGGGGGGCGGGGGGGGGCCCCTCAAGGGGGGGGGGGGGTCCTGGGGGTCCTAGGGGTGCAATAAGCCCGGCACCCCCTCTCTTGCTTCCAGCTACCCCGCCTCATCCTCCAGAACTGCAAGAGGGAGGGACATAGGAGGGAGGTGAGGGGCGAACGGGAAGAGCGGCGGCGCGCCAGCGGCGAGAGCGAGAAAAAGTTTTTGCAAAAGGGAAAAAAAAAAGTTTGCGCTTCTCACGGGTGGTCCCGGCTCGCGGCCCGGCGGGCTGGGCCGGCGGGAGGGCTGGGGGCCAGGTTGGGGGGGTGGGGGTGGCCCTGAGGCTGCGTTGCTGTAGCCCTGTCCGCCCCCCCTCCCCGCCGCACACCCCCCAGCCCAGACTCCAGCTCTGGACCGTGCATCCCGAGCCCTGCGCCCAGACGGAGGTGAGAAGGGGGGCAGGCGGGGGACCACCTGGGAGCGGTGGGGGAAGGGACCTGAGGGGATGCTCTACTTGCGAGGGACTCTGCGCAGCCGAGGGGGAGACCGGGGGCGCAGAGGCAAGATAGAGGTGTGAGAGTCTGGGATAAAATACTGGAAAGTTTGGAGACTTTTTTCAAATGTGTCTGCCTTTATCTTTTTTCCTTCTGACAGTCTGTGTGTCTCTGTCTCAGACAACCGTGGCTCTCTTTGTCTCCGCCTCTCCCATATATTAGAAACATCTCATTTTAATGAGGTTGGGATGAAGAAGCTGAGAGGACGGTTAGCTGGAGGTCTGCGTGGTAGAGAGCGAACCCCAGGTGTGACTATGAGCGCTGGGCAGGAAGACACCAGTGTCTCTGAAAGGAGGGGACAGCTCTGGACAGAGTCCCAGATGGGCTGTGTGAGCGACAGGGCCACTGGGGGGCGGCTGGGCTTGAACCTCTGACCGGTCTTGTGACAGATGTGCTTGCTGGTGCATGTGTTTTGAGAAAGGAATTGTCTCCTGGGGTCCGAGGCGGACGGGGGCAGTCAGTCACTAGTTTAGGCCCGAGAAAGATTCTCCAAGGAATGTGGACTCCTGGGTCCCAACGGCTGCAGGCAGGGTGCTAAAGAGGAGCTGCGGAGACCTGGCCCTGACCCTCTGACCTCAGGACCACCGGGGCAGCCGAGGGCAGCCACCCGGAGACCCCTGCTGGGACGGGGCGGGACCACTGCCGCTGCCAGGCTGTGCGTCCCCGTCGGCCCCCCTCCCAAGCGGGAGCTGGGGACTGAGGCCCCTCCTCTGGCTCAGACCACCCTGCCTGCCCTTGCTCCCCGCTCTGAAGCCTCTTTCAGGCCCCGTGACCCCGAAACAATCCGCCCTGGGCACCTAGCTTTGGGGACAGGATTAGGGAACGGGAGGCCCGAAGGTTTTCGGACGTGGAGAAGTGGGGTCTTCGTAGGCTGGGTCCTTACGGTCCAGCAGCGGGAGAAGGCCGGACAGTTTCCCAGGGGGAACTTGGAAGGGCCAGCACAAGGTTGGTTTTCCTTGGAGGCGGGGTCGAGATACCCTCCCCCCCATTATCTCCCAGGCATCCCCTACCGGGGAGTATAGACCCCGCCCTTGACGTCACTAGGGGGTTCCCGGGGGTCTGGAGGGGTTAACCCTTAGGAAGCCAGCGGGGATACCCCGGAACCTAAGGTGTCCTGGCCCCTCCCCCTCCCCAGACACACCTTATTTTCTTTACCCTAGTCACTTTCTCTCCGTATAGTTTCTGGATTCTTCTTTTCCACCCACCAAGGGGACTCCCATTCTCCATCAGTGCCCCCCCCCCCCTCCTCCGCGGGCGCCGAAGCCAGCTCTCTGGATGCACCGTGGAGAGGAGGGAAGAATGTGTCCCGCCTCTCAATCCAAACCCCCCCTCCGCCGCGGCTCGTCCGACGAGGCTCCCGGGGCGGGCGGGGGAAGCGGAGCCGTCTGCAGCCAGAGCCTGCGGCGGCGACTTGGGTGGGCCGGGGAGGCACGGGGGCGGGGAAGGCGGGACCGGGAGAAGGGGGCGGGGCCGGCTCCTGGGAGTTGGGGAGCGGGGGTGCAAGGGGGGACTCTGGAAAACTGGGAGCCACAGAAGGTGACTCGGGGCTCCAGCAAGGGGACCCTGGAGCTTCTGCTCCATCCTGCGCTCTCACCCACACCCCAGAAAACCTTCGTTTTCTGTAGCTGGAAAAGTTAGCGAAATAGTCCTTTCACCGGTGTGCAGGGGAGCCGTGGGTGGGCTGTGGCACGCGTGGGTGAGGAGGGATATCGCCCCGTTTCCATCTCGGTTCCCTTGTGGCTGGACATGGGGGCTGCAAGATGACTGGGTAGGCATGTTTGGGGGAGTCTCTTTAGATTTGGGGGGTCGTTTGCTAGCGCCCGCCTCCTTGGATGAGTCATAGAGGAAGGAGGCGGGAGAAGTGTCCCCTCATCCAGCTGCCTGCCAGCTGTGCCCCCCCCGCCCCCCCCACGTAATGCCAAGGTCGAGCTGGGAGGTCTTGGTTGCAGGACCCGGATCTCCGCTAGTAAAGGAGGAGTTAGGAAGGGTACAGCCCAGGCTGCGGGCATCGGCTGGGTCCTGGGGTCCGGGTTCCGCTCCCCGTCTTACCCCGCCCTCACCCTAAATCCCAGCATCCCGGGATCACCCACCGCGCCGCCGGCCCGCTCCCGGTGGTTCTCCACCCCACCCCGCCCCGCCCCACCCTCAATCCCGGGAGACCGGAAAACCCGGGGTGGAGCAGAATCTGGAGCCCGAGGAGGAAAGTGGACCGCCCCCCCCCCCCCCCCCCCACCTCTCTGCTCTCTAGCGGATGATGACTTGTGTGTGAGTGCGCCCACGAAGGTGTGTGTTTATTCTCCCAAAGCTTTCCCTCAAAGTTCCTCTCCTGTTGCTCCTGAAGAGTTAGGTCAGCGCCCAGATTGAAACCGCCCGAGTAACAGCAGCTTCCATCCTTTGCACCAGCAGGCCTGGGAGGCTCTCCTCAGAAACTCGCCCCCCTCCTGCACGCAGTTTTCCGCCTTACGGAGCAAAGGGCAGATCTTCTAGGCGCCCTCCTGGCCCCGCGAGCCTGTCTGGGCTTTGGCGAGGGCTCCCTCTGCGGGACACTGGAGAGGTTGTAGGCCGGCTGTCCGCGAGCAACAGATGGAGACGCAGAGGGGCTCAGGCTGATCACCCAGCCCAGAGCTTGAGGTCAGTCGCTCCTCCTGAGTTCCCCCATCCCATCCCTGAGAGCTGGCCCCGTGGTCAGAAGAAACAGGACCCAGGGTATAAAAAGCGCTCGAAGCTCCTAGTCACAATTTTAGTCCACAACACTCCCCCAACACACACACACACACACACACACACTCACACACGCTCTCCATCCAGGCATAGCTCCTCCCTAGTTCCTAAAAAGATCTCCAAGACTGCCTCCGTCTCAGTGGGACATCTCTCCTTAACCTCCCATAGCTGAGCAATGCTCATTTCCACTTGATTTCCCGTGGCAGATGTCTTGGAGGTCATCTGCCCAGGCTTCCGGGCCTAGGTGCTTTATCTGACCTTCCGTATTTCCCTCCTGCCTTTGTGACTTGCAGGTCTCCCTTCCCCTCCTGCAGTGACCCCCACACTCTCCTCTGAGACACCATGTTCAACTCGATGACCCCTCCACCAGTCAGTAGCTATGGCGAGCCCTGTTGTCTGCGGCCCCTCCCCAGTCAGGGGGCCCCCGGCATGGGGACAGAAGGTCAGTACATACGCCAGTCCCTGGACCTTGACCAGTGGCAGACCTCTCACCCAGCCCCAGGGCTCCCCCTTCTATCCCGTTCCAGTTTCCCATATACAAGAAGACTTGAGGTCCCATGCCACATGGGATTGGGCCTTACTTGGGGTTTCAGGATGGACTGTATGCGTCCTTCATTCCCGTGCTCCAGTCCAGCTGTATCTCTTTCCTACGACTGCCAGGTCTGCCCTTCTGTCATCAGGCCGCCCGCATGCCCGGCCCCCCCGGTTACGGGCCAGCCAGAGATGCCAACAGCTGCGTGGAGGGTGAGGCCTCAGGCAGCCTGTCTTCCCTTTCTGCCCCTTTGGGGTCTGTCCTGAGGAAGAAAGTTGGAGGGCAGGGGATCTACCTTGGAAGAGGCAATGCCTGGAGATGGGATCAGAGAGTCAGAGCATGATCGGGAGGTCACAGATGAGGTCAACAGGACAGAGTCTAGTGTTATTTCTTTTTGCTGGGAGTCAGTCCTCATGGGTTGGATGCATGAGGGGCCCGCTCCTTCACCGTATCTGCCTCCCCTACTTCCTGCCCCAGCGCCACTGTTTCCTCCTCCCCGGAGTGCAGCCAAGTTGACCAAGAAGCGGGCACTCTCCATCTCACCGCTGTCGGACGCCAGCCTGGACCTGCAGACAGTTATCCGCACCTCGCCCAGCTCCCTCGTGGCCTTCATCAACTCACGCTGCGCTTCTCCGGGGGGTTCCTATGGTCACCTCTCCATCGGCACCATGAGGTGCAGAGAGCCTCGAGCTAAGGCCCCCGAGACCCTGCCAAACCCCGCTAGGAGCCTCAAAGCCCTCCAGACCACCTGGTCCTCTTTGAATCCTTATGGTTTCAAAGGTGTGGAAGTCCTCCTCAGTCCTTCCCCTGGGCTGCCTCCACCGCTTCCCACACTGTCTTCCAGAAACCTTCCAAAGAGCCCAGGAACTCCTAAGGCTTTCTGAGATGACAGTCCTAAGTAACTGCCTCTCCTCCTCCTCCTCCTCCACAGCCCATCTCTGGGATTCTCACCCCAGATGAACCACCAGAAAGGGACCTCGCCTTCTTTTGGGGTCCAGCCCTGTGGTCCCCATGACCCCACGCAAGGTGGGATGATGCCGCATCCTCAGTCCCGGGGACCCCTCCCAACTTGCCAGGTGAGGATCACCTGATTTCCCTCAGTTCAGGGTGGATGGGTGGTGGGCTTTTTTTTTTTTTTTAGAGGAAAGGCGAAGGAAGAATAGAGGATGTAAAGGTTTTCAGTGCCAGAAAACTAAAGGAGTGTGGGTGCCGGGGGTTAACTCCTTGAGGTTCAGCCAGTCTCTTCCAAGTGAGACCCCACCTTTTGCTCACCCCATTCACCGGTGCCATCTAAGGGGGGAGTCAGACTCAGGGGTTGCAGCCGCCAGGGTGGGACACTCAGGGCTGGGAGACTTGGCTGGGGTCCCTCCTCCTCCCTCCCACTTCTGCCTTCGTTCGTCATCCTCACCTTCCTTTGGGAAAGCTGAAGTCTGAGCTGGGTGTGCTGGTTAACAAGTGCCCGGAGGAGCCCTTGGAAGGTGATATGTCCAGTCCCAACTCCATGAGCACACAGGTAATGGGGAGCGGGGAGCTTTACCTCTGGAACCTGAGCGAAACAAAAGCTGTCACCAGGTGACCCTGGGGTTTTCTCTCCTACCCTAGGATCCACTGCTGGGGATGCTGGATGGGCGGGAGGACCTGGAGAGAGAAGAGAAGCCTGAGCCTGACTCTGTGTATGAGACGGACTGCCGCTGGGATGGCTGCAGTCAGGAATTCGACTCCCAGGAGCAGCTGGTGCATGTGAGTGCCGGGGGTAACGGGGATGCTGCTGGAGCCTGTGGGCCATTCTGGGTGGGAGTCAGGCTAGGGGCAGGGGGTCAAAGACGGAATATCCAGTGGGTAGGCAGAAACTCAGAGGAGCTGCAGCTTTGCTTAGAGACGTGGAGGAACGGAGATGTGGGCTCTGATCGTCTTCCCGCCTTTTTTTTCCCCGTGACAGGAAGTCATGGCGGGATATGGTGGGGTGGGGAGGTCGAGAGAAGGTCTGTTCTGGATCTCAGGGGCATGGGGAACCTCGGAGAGCCTCTGCGTCTTCTCCCTCAGCACATCAACAGTGAGCACATCCACGGAGAGCGGAAGGAGTTCGTGTGCC
Organism: Hydropotes inermis; assembly: GCA_020226075.1. Lineage (NCBI taxonomy): Eukaryota > Metazoa > Chordata > Mammalia > Artiodactyla > Cervidae > Hydropotes > Hydropotes inermis. The sequence continues at coordinate 51,602,451 of CM035294.1, read as the reverse complement.
ATTGGGGGGGCTGCTCCAGGGAGCTGAGGCCCTTCAAAGCCCAGTACATGCTGGTGGTGCACATGCGCAGACACACGGGCGAGAAGCCACATAAGTGCACGGTGAGGCGCCCCTCCCCAGGCTCAGGGTCGCTTCCCAGATCAGGGCTCCCCACCAAGGCTGGGGCCAGTCTGACTTCTGCCATCACAGGTCCCTTCCTCCACAAACAGACACTTAAAAATTGTGTTTTATTGACTGCATTGGTACAGAGGTGAACATGTTGACATTACATGTTTAGAACACTTTCTTGGACCTGAAAAGCTAATCCCTCCCCTTGTTTTTAAAAGAAATTAAAACATTTTTGTGGGCACCAGACTGTACGGTGGACCTAGGCACTGTGCTCACAACTTGGCTTAATGCAGAAGCCCTGGACGGAGGGCACACACTCGCAGGATGACCCCGTGGTAACACAGGCTGGGCTCCCTGGGCAAGGAGACGTGCTCTGACTTGACCCAGAGCGCTCGCTGCCTCATCTCCACATCCCTGCAGGCAGAGAGCCTCCAGCTACTCCTGTCCCTGAATTTCGGGAATGCTACAGGCCCAGCACTCTGCCGTCTCCCCCTCCTCCCCTGCACTGCATGGCATGTGGGAGCTTAGTTCCCCAACCAGGACCGGACTCCAGTCCCCACATCAGAAGCGCAGAGTCTTGGTCACTGGACCACCAGGGGGGTCCCATGCTTGAGTCATAGTCTCCGGCGTGCGTCCCTTTAGAGGTTCAGGGTTCCGCCGGCCTCCGTGCCCCCCGTCCGAGGGGCGCCCTCTGACCCCATGTCCCGCAGTTTGAGGGGTGCCGGAAGTCGTACTCGCGCCTGGAGAACCTGAAGACGCACCTGCGGGCGCACACGGGCGAGAAGCCGTACGCATGCGAACACGAGGGCTGCAGCAAAGCCTTCAGCAACGCCAGCGACCGGGCCAAGCACCAGAACCGGACCCACTCCAACGAGGTGAGCGCCCGCTCCAGGGCCCTCCCCACTTACGGACGCCGCCCGCCGGGAGCGTCCCCGTAAGGAATCCCCTAGCCCAGCACCCACTTCACAAGGTGAGTCCCCTCCACCCGTGTAATTCCCCTGGAGAACGGCTTTCTGAGACCAAGAATTTCCACTCACCATCCCTCCCCCACCTCTAACCCGTCAAAGGGCTAATAAGTGAAACAGACCCACTCTGACCAGGGTGCCTTCAACCCCCTGAGTTTATGCGGCCTCACAGCCCTGGGTTCACCCCTCCCCTTTCCCAGGCCTATCCGTCTCCCTCTCCTTCCCCTTGATCCTTTCATCCTTTCCTCCAAGGGCCCTACTCTCCTTCCTTCCTTGGGTGCGATGCGTTCCTCCCTGAGTCCCCTTGTCTTCACTTAACGCCACCACTTTTTCCCATTTCTTCTGCATTGTCCCGATTTGATCCTTTTTGCCTGCGGTCTTCACTCTCCACTCAACAGAAGCCCTACGTGTGTAAGCTCCCTGGCTGCACCAAACGCTACACAGATCCCAGCTCGCTCAGGAAACATGTCAAGACAGTGCACGGCCCTGATGCCCACGTGACGAAGCGGCACCGCGGGGACGGCCCCCTGCCCCGGGCACCGGCTCCGTCCTCGGTGGAGCCCAAGAGGGAGCGGGACGGCGGCCCCGTCAGGGAGGACAGCAGGCTGGCGGTGCCGGAGGGCGCCATGGTGAGGCCAAGAGCTGCCCCCACACCCCCGCCTGCCCTGCCCACATCTCCCAGCCGCTTCCCACCGGCTCATCTCTCTTCTGCAGCTGGTCCCTGGTCCCTTATCCAAGGGTTGCTCCTTAGGCTGCGTCAGATCTAGGGATTTTACTGTAGTTCATGAGTGCCTGGGTCCAACAAGCTCACATAGGATTTATTGTATTATTTTAAGCCTTGTACCAGTATAATTCCAGGTACGCCTCCAAACAACTTCATGACAAAGGAACTTAATCTTGTCATTTTCAGATGAAGAAACCCAGAAAAATTGTGCAAGGTCATAGAGCACAGATTGGAGTTTAGGTGGCCTAGGTTCTTTTCATCAGCAGCTTTCCCCTCGCTCACCCCTGCCTTCCACGTGATCCGCCCTCTCCACGCCTGTGAGCAGTCCCCGGGACACAGGGCCCGGTCACTCGCCCAGTGCAGGGGCGTGGGGAAGGAGCAGGGGCGCCACCTTCAGCCTCCCTCCTCCCACAGAAGCCGCAGCCGAGCCCTGGGGCCCAGTCGTCCTGCAGCAGTGACCACTCCCCAGCAGGCAGCGCGGCCAATACAGACAGCGGCGTGGAAATGACGGGGAACGCCGGGGGCAGCACGGAGGACCTGTCCAGCTTGGACGAGGGGCCTTGCCTTGCGGGAACTGGGCTGTCTACCCTTCGCCGCCTTGAGAACCTCAGGCTGGACCAGCTACATCAGTTCCGGCCAATGGGGCCCCGGGGCCTGAAACTGCCCAGCTTGCCCCACACCGGTGAGTGATGGGTGTGGAGCATGGTTGCAGGGCTGAGATCTGGCCCTTCTCTGAGAATGAAAGGAAGACTTCCCCTTTCAGGGCTGCTGTGCCATTAGAAAAAGGTCCCCTTTCCTCACGATACTTTTCTTCCATCTATCAGAAAACTGCTGTCCTCTGAATGCTGTCCCCTATGATTGTGCAGTGCACAGCCTGTGGGACTGTTCACAGCGACCCTGAACCCCGGGTGACCCAGAAGCAGAAAGGGAACGGGAGAAGGAGGGGAGAGAACTGCGTGGTTAGAGTTAAGCAGCCTTCCCTGGAATTCCAGGACAAGGCTTCCCCTTGGGGGAGGCAGGGTGAAATGCAGAGGGCTCCCTGGCCAGCCTGTCTTTTCTTGCAGGCACTCCTGGCTCTCGCCGTCTGGGCCCCCCAGTATCTCTTGACCGCCGCAGCAGCAGCTCCAGCAGTGTCAGCTCAGCCTATACTGTCAGCCGCCGCTCCTCCCTTGCCTCCCCTTTCCCCCCTGGCTCCCCACCAGAGAACGGGGCATCCTCTCTGCCTGGCCTCACGCCTGCCCAGCACTACCTGCTCCGGGCCAGATATGCTTCAGCCAGGGGAGGTGGTACCCCACCCACTGCAGCACCCAGCCTGGATCGGACGGGGGGTCTTCCTGCACCTCCCTGGAGAAGCCGAGCTGAGTATCCAGGATACAACCCCAACGCAGGGGTCGCCCGGAGGGCCAGTGACCCAGCACGGTCAGTTGACCGCCCTGCCCCAGCCAGAGTCCAGCGGTTCAAGAGTTTGGGCTGTGTCCACAACCCCCCAACAGTGGTAGGAGGAGGACAGAACTTCGATCCCCAACTCCCAACCTCTGTCTACTCACCACAGCCCCCCAGCATCGCTGAGAATGTCTCCATGGACACCAGAGGGCTACGGGAGGAGCCAGAGGTTGGGACCTCCATGATGGGCAGTGGTCTGAATCCCTATATGGACTTCCCACCTGCTGATACTCTGGGGTATGGAGGGCCTGAGGCGGCAGCAGCTGAGCCTTATGGAGCTAGAGGGCCAGGCTCCCTGCCTCTTGGGCCTGGTCCACCCACCAACTATGGCCCCAACCCCTGTCCCCAGCAGGGTTCCTATTGTGAACCGACCCCAGAAACATGGAGTGAGTTCCCTTCCCACTCTGGGCTCTACTCAGGCCCCAAGGCTCCAGGTGGAGCCTACAGCCAGTGTCGTCTTGAACATTATGGACAAGTGCAGGTGAAGCCAGAACAGGGGTGCCCAGTAGGTTCTGACGCCGCAGAACTGCCACCCTGCCTCAATGCCCACCCCAACGAGGGGCCTCCACGCGCACAGCCTCTGTTCTGCCACTACCCACAGCCTCCGCCTCCCCAGTATCCCCAGTCAGGTGCCTATACCCAGCCACCTCCTGAGTATCTGCCTTCAGAAGCCAGGCCCGGCCTGGACTTCGAGTCCCCCACTCATTCTACAGGACACCTCAAGGCGCAGCTTGTGTGTAATTATGTTCAGTCTCAACATGAGCTGCTGTGGGAGGGTGGCAGCAGGGGAGACCCCCCGGTCCAAGAACCTCTGTATCACAGTCCCAAGTTTCTGGGGGGTTCCCAGGTCAGCCCGAGCCCTGCCAAGGCCCCAGTGGCCACATATGGACCTGGCTTTGCACCTAATATGCCCAGTCACAAGCCGGGCTCCTATCCGACCCCTTCATGCCATGAAAATTTTGCAGCAGGGGTCAACAAGGCTTCCCATAGGGCAGCAGCGCCACCCCGAGTTCTGCCCCCACTACCAGCTTGCTATGGGCCCCTCAAGGCAGGGGGCACCAACCCCAGCTGTGGCCATCCCGAGGTGGGCAGGCTGGGGGGGGGGCCCGCCTTGTACCCTCCTCCTGAAGGGCAGGTTTGTAACCCTCTGGACTCTCTTGATCTCGACAACACGCAGCTGGACTTTGTGGCTATTCTGGATGAGGCCCAGGGGCTGAGTCCTCCCCCTTCTCACGATCAGAGGGACACCTCTGAACACGCCCCACCTCCCTCTGGGCCCCCCAACATGGCCGTGGGCAACATGAGTGTGTTACTGGGATCCCTGCCTGAGGAGACACAGTTCCTCAACTCCAGTGCATAAGGAGTGGGGGACCACAGATCCACATTTCCTGAGGGGTTTCCATCCCCATCAGGAAGTCTGGAGGAGGAGCCATAGCCCCCTGGGATGCCCCAGGGATGGGAGGGGTGGGCTGGGGCTGTACACAGTCTAAATATATTTGGGGAGGAATTTGATAATGACACTGTTTCCTGATAATAAAGGAACTGCATCAGAAAAAGCCCTGCTTTATAATGTGACTATCTTGGGGGAGGGGTGATGACCAGGAACTAGAGAAGCAGCCATCTTCCTCTTTAGAGAAGTTTCCTCATCCTATCCCAGCCCCCCAGGTCAGACTCACAAAGGTGGAGACGGTTATCTGGGAAACAGGATTTAAAGGGATGTCCTCAAAACAGAACACCCCCCACCCTTGCCCCCACCAAAGGCTACCCAACAGAGATCACTGGAAATACATTTTCTCTTCTTCGCCCCAGTCAGGGAAAGAGTCTGGTGAAGTTGGTCAGCATCAGCTGGACGACCTGTCCAGGGTAGAGGACATGGGCCACTGGATCCGACGCGTCCTGCTCCGGCCGAAACAGGGTTGGTCCAAACACAATTCCCAGGTTGTGGGGGGTCATGCGGTTCTGGTCTGAGTGTGCTATCACCCTGTGGGCAAAGGCCAAGAGACAGGGCCAGAGTATAGCAGCTTCGCTGCTTCAAATAAATCTAACCCCTCAAAGGTTTGAGTCCACTCTGGGGCCCTTCCAAGCAGTGGCTGAAGAAAAGCAAGGAGAGAGCCTGCAGGGGGGACAGAGCTGAGACCAGTGCAGAAACCGTCAGGATTCAACCTTCAGGTCGCAATCTAGGATAGACCTGCCTCTGCCGGACTTCAGAGACTGCCCCTAGAGTCCTCTCTGCTCAGCATCTGAGAGGCTTTCATTCAAATGGCTATCCTCTCTCAGAGGTCACTGCCCAGCTCTGCCAAATAAGTCATCCCCACTGTCCCAGTGAAAGACACAGAGGCAGAAGGAAGGTTAGGTTTTTCCTTATTTCTCTCACAGCATCCCTGGACTTGTCTGCTTCCCTGGTTCCTCATTTGATGCTGACTGAGCAAAACAGGATTTGACCCTGGCAATATGTCCACTGCACAAAGGGTGCCTACTTCCTCAGTCGCCCACTAACCTTAGGTGTTTCCCTACCTTCACCCCATCTGAACGCAGAGTCCCGGCTGCAGGCCCCACCCCAGCCTCCCCTGACATGAGCAAAGATATTCAGTCCTCCTGACCTGCATAGATGCTCCAGGAGGTACCGCAGAGTGTCATGGTTGGGCTTTGGCATTGAGCTTATTAATTCTTGTATTTGAGAGAGGCACTGTTCTGATTCAGTGAGGGCTAGGGAGGAAGAGTGACAGGAAGGGCATGGGAGTGAGCTTAGGAAAGGTGTTAGGGCAGAGTGGGTAACCTCAGTATCCTTTCTGGTGCTTAGGGAAGACATCATTAATCGATCATGACTTTCTTTTTCATTGAGTCCAACTACAATCTTAAGAGTTCTTTTTAACTCAGCCCTCTAAACACTCACAGACACACACACAACTGGAGGGGGCGCATTAATTGAAAGTCGGTTTCCATCTCTGCACTCGGGCTCGGACAGAGGAGAGGAAGGGAACCGCCACTCTATCTTTTATAACTCATGCTTCCCCCCGCCCTCCACCCCATATCAAGGCCGTTGCCCAAAGCTCCCAGCCTTTACCAATGGCAGCACGGAAATCGGGCAGCAGCAGTGAGGGCACCAGAGGCTGGGGTAGCTCCCTAAGAAAAAGTTTCAGGGCTCCCGTGATCACATGAATGTCATCCCATTCGGCACTGTCCAAATCTAGTCGGCCTTCTGGAAGGATAAGGAGGTACAGAGGGGCTCAGGGCTCCTGAAGAGTTAGAGGGACCCAGAGACTAAGAGATCAGGAGTTTAGGGAAATATCCTGGGAAGGCAGACCACAGAGCACCTAGGGGAGTCCACAGTGGGGCAGAGATTGGGATGAGAAAACCAGGAGCAGGACATGGGGGAGTCGAAGGGGAGCAGCGATGGTATGGAAGTACCTTGTCCTGGCTGTTCCGGGAACATGTACCTCCCATCGGAAGTGATGGCCCGCTCTGCAACCAGTAAAAGAGATCAAGAGCTAAGACACGTAGCTCCAGCCAGAAGACCTCCCCGGTTCTGCCAGCTCCCTCACTCAGACCTTTGGGTTCTGAGACATGAAGCTCTTAGCACGACCACCTGCCCACAGCCTTCTCACCTCTGTCCACCAAGAAGCGAAGCTTCTGGACCACTGCCAAGTTCCCACTCACCCGGTAAATGCCATCCACATCCAGACCTGGGAGATGAGGCGGGGAGCAGATAAAGATTCTTGATCTACTACCTGAGCTGGTGAGGGTGGAGAGGCAAAGGGCACAGTAGGGCGGGGGAGGCGGGGCGTGGCCGGTGGGAAGGGGGAGACGCGGGGAAGACCTCGCTTGTCCACAGCAGCAACGCAGAGCCGCACAAAGCCGGGCACGGTGTCCCCCTCCCGCTGGCACAGAGACTCCAACTGGCAGCCGAACACCTGGTCTGGGGAGGCACGGAGTGAGGCGGGGAGCCAGTGACGGCGTCACCCACCGAGGCTCTTTCCAGCACAGGTCTTCACCCCAAAGCTGGGCTGGCTCTCCTGCCTGCCTGCCTGGGCAAGGAGGTACACCCCTTCCCGGTAACAGTCAGCTGTAGGGAGCAAGCCGAGGGGAAGTATTGGTCTCGGAAGGCCGCTGATCTAGTTCTGGGAAGCTCTACCCTGAGCCCGCTGAAGTTTTCTCATCCAGGAAACAAGCTGGTGCCCAGATCCGGAATGTAAGCACACGTGCTTGCAGAAACACTAAGGCGGGCAAGAACGAAGGAGAAGGGTACCAGGCGGCCCAGCCCGCTCACCTCGGAGCAGACCCCGCTCCTGCAGGGTTTGCAAGGGCGGTCTCTTGGCGATCAGCCGCTTTAGTTTGTTCCGCACGCGGTTCTGCTCTGCTGTTTCGGGACACCGACCTGCGGCAGCAAGTGCAGCGTGAGGGCGGTGGCGGCGGCGGCGGCCCGAGGAGCGAGCGAAAAGCCCCGGGCCCGCCCCTTACTGGAGCTCCGGCGGCTGCTGATCCGCAGCAGAGACTTGGACACCGGTTCCAACTCCTCTTCCTCATCCTCCCCGGGGCTCAGCTCCTCCAGTTCCGCAGGTCCCGAGCCGGACAGACGCCCCTCCAGGGGGTTCTCCCGATCCTAGGTCCGCACCACAGTGTTAGTCGCTCAGTCGCGTCCAACTCTTTGCGACCCCATGGGCTGTAACCCGCCAGGGTCCTCCATCCATGGGGATTCTCCAGGCAAAAATGCTGGAGTGGGTTGCCCAGCCCTCCTCCAGGGGATCTTCCCGACCAAGGGATCGAACCCGGGTCTCCTGCATTGCAGGCGGATTCTTTACCGTCTGTGCCACCAGGGAAGCCGCGCCGCACGATGGGCCGAATCACCGCCGACCCGGCTGCTGGGGTCCTATGCCTCCCAGGCCTCCCCTCGACCAGGAGCCCACTGTGTCCCTCATCCATGAGCCCCGCACCCTCCTCCACTCCTTCTGTCCGCTCACTCCCAGCCCTCTCACCAGGCGCTCGATGACCGCCCGCAGCGCGCGGTGCCAGGCTCGCAGCTCAGCCTCCTGGTCGGACTGCAGCAGGAACTCGTGGCCCGGGACCGTGCGGATCTGAGGGGCCCGAGGGCAAAAGCAGGAGGGGGTCAGCGGGAGGGAGCAAGACAAGCAGGAAGGCCGAGCGGGCTGGCTTTCCCGAGGGGAAAATTAGGGGCGCGCCCTCGGGGTGGCGCGCACTGGGGCGGGCAATGAGGGCGGGCGCTCACGTGCAGCACGTGGCGGCGGCTGGACAGGTGGCGGCCGTGGGCCAGGGCCGCCCCCCGCAGGTCCACGCTGCTCTCGGGCCGGCTACCCGCTGGTCCCTGGCAACGAGGGGGGGAAACTGAGGCCAGGGCGCTGCTCCTCTCGCTGCCTCCCTCCCACCCGGAGGCCTGCGGACTGGCGACCTCGCCCGCCCCACCTCCGCCCCCGCAGCTGGCCGGAGGCAAGTAGAAAGGGTGCCGGAACCCCACCCCCCCAGCTCCCCGCTGCGCCCCTGCCTCACACTCACCCAGGCCGTGGAGGGGGCGGTCGGCGGCTGTTCCCGGTAGAACACCAGGCTGTTACCCGCTAATACCACCCAAGAGGGGCCCCAGTTCTTCCTGCCGGGGCGGTGGTAACAGAGCAAAGGTCATTGAGAGCCACATGGGGAGGGCCTCTCCCAACCCTCCGCGCTACCCGCGAAGCCTCCAGCCCCAGCCCGGGCTGTGTTCCTAGCGCTCACCGGAGCTTGCGCCCGCCCTGGGCGATCTTGGTCATATTGAGCAGGCCCGACTTCTCCACCTCCTGGGAAGCGGCAGGAAGGGCCTCAGTAAGTCACCCAGCCCCCCACAGTCACCATGGCTTTCCCCCAGGGGATCTCCCAGCAGTGAGGTCCTTTAAGGTTTGACCAGATCGGTGCTCGGTGAGAGAGGGTACCCAGAGATCACTCAGAAAGAGGAAGGCGTTTCTGAAGGAGCAAGAACTGGGGGCTGGGGCAGGGAGGATCTTGACGTTCACGAGGAAAACAGACTTACATGGGGGTCATCTAGGACTGTCGGCAGAGGCCGAGGGCCCTGCAAAGATGAAGGCTTGTCGGGGTCCAGCTGGGAGGTGCGTCTGCAGAGGTAGGGTGAACCCTGAGGGAGGGGATTGGAGAAACAGGTGGGGAAACCTTGAACTTACGAGTCCCTGGCTGTAAGGGGAAGAGGGATGCGGATGTGGGTGTGAGGCAGGGGGTTGGTTGCGGGGGTAATGTCTCCAGTAAAGAGAATGTCTCAAGTAAAAGAGAAAGTCTAAAAAGATGGCTTTTCTGGATGTGATCAGGAGGAGGAAGGGGTCTCACCTGGGAGTCGAAACGTTCCGATGTCTTATTGGGACCAGATTCTATGTCCTTTGGCTGATGTTGCAGGATACTACTGTCCGCATTCAAGGTCTGTGTCCCCTCCATGGAGCCAGGGTTCTGCGGGGAGGGAAAGGTAAAAACTGCACCCGTCGAGACACCACCTCCGTCGGCTCTCAAAGCCCTTCTCACAATTTTCTGATTCTTCTGATCTTTCGAGAGTCCCAGTGAGAAAACATGCTACTCTGGGGATCAGGAGAGGAAAGGAGGAGACTCAAGGGACAAGGGACAAGCAGGAGGGGGGTCTCACCGTCTCTCGGGTTCGAGTGTGGCGTGGGGGCTTCCAGGATTTGCAGCCAGTCAGTGAGTTTAGGTAGAAGCAGCGTCCGGAGTTGGGGTCCAAGTGCTGTTCCCAGGCGTCCAGCCTCTGCAGTGGGGGGCATACAGGGCTTGAGGGTGGGGACCGGGGACAGCGGCGAAGGTCCAGCAGGTTGCAGTACACAGGGGCCTTTGACATGAGGGTCTGGGGTCTTGCCTACGAGGAAAGGGGGAAGAAAGAGGGCGTTATTCTGCTGGGCCCCCCCCGGGCTCCTCTCTAACCACCCCCTCCTCTCTCCACCACCATTTTCTCACCACCAGCTCCTGTCTGGGTTGACCCAGGTACTGAGGAGGAAACCCTAGTCCCCAGCAGTTGGTTTTTTTTCTCGCGTTTTTTTTTTCTTCTTTGACTCCCTCCCTCACAGTCTTTGCTTTTCTCCTCACTTCCTGTTGCCAACTTCCCTCCTCCCCCACCCCACCCCCACCGGAGGACCTCAGGAAAGGGGAACAGGCTTTTCTCGAGTGTGGAGGGCGGGGCAGCGTCCCACCCTCATATCCTCCAGAGTAAGAGGGGCCAGAGAGGGGTCAGAGAGCCCTGCCAGCTAGCAGAGTATGAGAGAGGGGCCATTTTTCACCCACTAGTAAGTAAGAGAGAGGTAAGGAACCAAATCTTCAGGAAGATCAAAGGAGTTTTACATCTCTAGAGGAAACTTACTGGTAACCTGAGCTAGCAAGACAGAACACAGCAAAAAAAAAAAAAAAACAAAAAACAACAACAACAACCCTGCACTGGGCCAGGAGTCAGGAGGCTGAGACAGAAGAGCAGAGCTGAGCAGGCCTTTCAGGCTCCCTGTCATTTTCTAGTTTCCACATACCCTCAGGATCTTTGCTGCTTGCTGTTCCAGAGTTAGAATTCCATCTCTCGTCTTGTATATTTCAGGGCTGTCTCTTCTTATTCAGATTCAACTCCGTCATTTCCTCAGAGATGCCTCCCTAGACCAGTCATCCTTCACCACATTTAGCTTCTTGGTAGCACTTATTAGTTTCAAAGGCTATCTTATTTGTGTTCATCATCCCCATGGGAATCCCTGGAGGGCAGAGATTCTGTCTGTCTTGTTTCCCAGTGTGCCTAGAACTGAGCCCAGCAGTGACAATTGCTCCAATGAGGTGCTATGACTCACCATGTGGGCATCGGTCTCTGTCAGCAAGTTTTCCTGGGAAAGGGATCTTCCACTTGGTCCTTCCTGGAAGGGCTTCAGGAGGCTGGGCCTCAAGTTGGTAACACTGACACTTCTACACATTTTAGGGGGAAGGGGAGGAGGCTGCTCCCATGTAGCCTGGGCTCTGCCTGGGGGTTCCTGACACAGGTTCATCTCCTCCAGGGAGCCAGGAAATAACTTTGGCCCTGGAAACAGAGAAATGGGAAGAGCTGGCGGCAGGGTCCCCCCAGGGTTCTGGGGTAGGTCCCCCATCCTGGGGGCTCACAGGAAAAGAGCAGGTGGAAAATTACATGAAATCTAGAAGGCTGAAGACTAGGAAGGAGAGGCAATGGGGACACCACCAAGGGGAGGAGTGGGAGGGGAGGGTCGGCAGAAGCTTGGGGAAGGAGATCTTTCCAATAATTCCCAGAAGCCAGGGAGGCAGGAAGGCCTTGGGGGAGGACCTACTTACCAGGAGTCCAGAGAGATGGGCTGGGGGTGACGGTTGCTGGGCTGTGGGAAAGGCTAGATTCCTCTATCATGTAGGCAGCTGGGACAAAGACAGGGTGAGAGGTGGATGGTGCTCCCAGGCGCCTTGCCAACCACCAGTCTGAGCTGGTCTTTCGAAGCAGTAGGAACCTGTCTCCTTCAGCCAAAGACACCTTCCGGCCATCTGCCCCCGTGTAAGTGAAGGCGTAGAGGGCACAGAGCTGGGACCCCCGAGAAGAGCTTCGGGACCCCAGCCCTGGGTGTCCCCAGGTGCTCGGCCACCACCGGCCCGACAGCATTGCTGTCAATACATCACCTGTGGGAAAACGGGGTGATGGGGAGCCAGCAAAAGACAGGACTGACCGCTTGCAGGCAGAGAGACATGGTTCTAAGAGCAGTTTGGGGCAGAAGAAGAGAGCAGAAACCCTGTCATGAGAAGAGACAGTAAGGCAGAAGACCCAAATGGGGGTCAGTCAGAGGTTTTGGGGTCTGAGAAGTCCTGGGTGATGTGTCTGAGCAGGAAGTACACAACTATGGTGAGAGAGGATGTGGTCAGCAGCGCTGTGAGACCAGCACGGCAGGAAATCAGAGCAGGGGGCCTAGTTGGGTGATTTTCCTCCAGGTACCTTCCGGGGCCCAACAGAAGATCTAGGGACAGGAGGAGCTGGCCCTGAATAGTGGTGGGACTGTTGAGCTGGACACAGGAAGATGAAGAGAAAGAATCAGGTTTGAGACAGAACACAGGCAAAGAGTTAATGGGTGACCAAGACACAAACATTTGTGACCCTTTATTAAATTTACACAAGGGCCAATATTTCCATTTCTGATGGCCACAGACCTGAAGCTGTGTGCTTCCTGTGCAGATTCAGAAAAACATTAAGACAGAGAAAGAGAGAGCCAGAGAAATAGTAAGATCAAATTGGAGAGAAAGGGAAAGTGGTTAGGATAAACACAGAGGGGTTCAGTTTGAGGAAAATGTAAAATCAATTTAGGATGTATTCTGGGGAGCTGAGAAACACCAATATGATCCTTGGTACATAAACCTCTTGGGTGGGACCTTACTTTGGTGTGTCGGCTCATTCACTCATGCTCTTAACAAGCGTTGGCTGACTACCTCCGGTGTGAAAAGAACAGCGTCAGCTACTGGAGATAAGGGAAGGGAAGGAGACCGACACAGCCCTGGCCCTCTCAGAGCTCAAAGACAGATATCAACTAATGACGTGTTAAATGTATTCATTACAATTGAATCAGGGACTATGGACAGATAGCCCAGGATTCTTTGACTGCTTATGGGGGCGGAGGGAGGATTAATGTCAGTTTCTCCCTGGTGGAAAGTGGGAACTGACCCCCACTGTCTATTGCCAGAAGTTTGAGCCCAGAACTTCATGCTTCCTCCTTACCTGATCACTCCTCTTCTCCCCTTCGCCCAGTTTCTCTGCTGCAAGACACAGGCTTGCTCTCTGGCTTTGGAGACTTGGAGTAGGGAGAGCCCCACCCTCTTGGTGACATCAACAAGCCAGCTCTCCTCCCCTGACACATGATCTGAGGCCTGGGCTGCCAGTACTGGGATTCTGCCTTGGTGATCTTCTGCTTAGTTTGCTCCACTTTCAACATGTGGAGAAACTTGCCCCTCCACTCTCCCCTCCCACTTTCAAAATAGTGACCAAGGAAATGGCTACCCACTCCAGTATTCTTGCCTGGAGAATCCCGTGGACAGAGGAGCCTGGAGGGCTACAGTCCATGGGGCGGCAAAGACTTGGACACGACTTTCCTTATTCATTTATTCACTTGTCTGGTGGCTGTTAAGTGCTCAAATCTCATCCTCTTCTGCCTTCTCTCCTGCACTTTTTCCTTTTTATTGACTCCTTACCATTAATTTTTACTTTTTTAAATGCATTTCTTTTTTTATTTTATTATTATTTAACTGACTTTTGGTGTACTGAGTCTTCATGGCTGCACTCGAGTTTTTTCAGAGTTACAGTGGGCAGGGGCTTCTCGGTTGCAGTGCATGGGCTCCTCAGTGCAGGGGCTCCTCTCGGTTGCAGTGCATGGGCTCCTCAGTGCAGGGGCTCCTCTCGGTTGCAGTGCATGGGCTCCTCACTGCAGGGGCTCCTCTCGGTTGCAGTGCATGGGCTCCTCACTGCAGGGGCTCCTCTTGGTGCACAGGCTCCAGGTGCATGAGCTTCAGGAGATGCAGCACTCAG
>CM035294.1:51506450-51588673 GCA_020226075.1 Hydropotes inermis | reverse complement strand
CAGCTGTGGCTCCTGGCTCCAGAGCACAGGCTCAGTACTTGTGGCACATGGGCTTAGCTGCTCTGAGGAATTTAGAATCCTCCCAGACCAGGGATCAAACCTGTGTCCCTTGCATTGGCTAACATATTCTTATCCACTGTACTACCAGGGAAACCCTACCATTAGCTTTTAAACATATCAAAGTCTCTCCCATCTTTAGACAGATTTCCCTTCATTTACTGTACTCCCTAGTTGCTACCCTCTCTCTTCCTTTTCAGAGTCAAATTTCTTGAAACAGCTGCCTACACGTGGAGGTCTCTATTTCCTCTCCCTCATTCCCTCACCTTTGCAAGCTCACTCCTCACAGGGTGTGGCCTGCCTCTGCAGAGACACTCTGCAGTCCTTGTGTTGCTTGACATCTCAGCAACAGCCAGCACAGCTGACTTTTCTCTCCTACAAACATTGCTGGTGTCCCTCTTACCTTTTTTTTTTTTTTTTTTTTTTTTAGCAATTCCTTCTCTGTTGCGTACGGAGAAGGCAATGGCACCCCACTCCAGTACTCTTGCCTGGAAAATCCCACGGACGGAGGAGCCTGGTAGGTTGCAGTCCATGGGGTTGCAGAGAGTCGGACACGACTGAGCGACTTCTCTTTCTCTTTTATCTGTTGCATAAGGAACAACTTTGCTTGTTTCGTAAACCCCAGAAGTCTAAGATCCTGTGCCCTTTGCCTTCTATATACCATTGTTGGTCTCAGTCTCTCCCCAGCTCAAATGACCTCCATATTGTCACTGGCACTGTATCTCCAGTCCAGATTTTTCTCTGGAGCTCCAGTCTAATTCATTGTCCACTGAAAAACTCCATTTAGGTTTTTCACAGGCACCACAAACATAGTATGTTCTGAATTGAACTTGTCAGCTTCCCCCACAAACTTGTTTCTCTCGCAGTACCACTACTAAGTTAATTAGTTAATTTTTTTGGGGGGGCCCACACCATGCAGCTTGTTGGATCTTCACCAACCAGGGACAGAACTGGGGCCATGGCAGTAAAAGCCCAGAATCCCAAAACCTAGGCTATCAGGGAACTCCCAAGTTAAGTTTAAATTTATAAATATTCATTGAATGCTTACTATCATACATACCAGGGCAAGAACGGTATGCTAGGCATTATCAATTAAGATGCCCTCTCTTAGGGAATTCCCTGGTGATCCAGTGGTTAGGACCCAGCCCTTCCACTGCAGGAGGGAGGGCTTCCGTCTCTGTTTGGGGAATTAAAATTCTGCATGCTGTGATGCATAGTCAAAAATAAAATTGCTGCCCTCTTGTTAATGATTAAAATACAGTGTGATAATCACGATGCCAGGGGAAGTACTACCATTTGCTGGAGCACACAGAGGGTGTACCCAATTGCCCACATCAGAAATCTAGCAGCCAACCCTAATTGTCTTGTTTCTTCAGCACTCGTATTTAGCTGATTACTAAATCTTTGCAATCTACTTCCTTTAATCCCTATAACTACTGCCTTTTTAAGCCCAGATAATATAATTTCTGAGCTAGTCTCCTTGCATATAGTTCTGCTCCTCTCCAGTCCATTCCTGGCACAGTGATGCTTCCAAAACATAAAAATGCCCTGCCGCTCCCCTGACTTAACCATTCAAAGGTGTCCCATCTTCCTCAGAGTAAAGCCCAGATTTCACCGTGTGGTTCACAGAGACTTTCTCCTGTTAGCCTAGCATTTTCACACGTCCCCCTACAAACTCCATATTCCAGCCACAGGCTAATTCCTCACATTCCTAAAATGCATTGAGGTCTCCGGTCCTTTGCATAAATTGTTCCTTCTGCCTGAAAGACTTCCTCTCTCCACTTTCACCAATCTTTATCAGACTAATTCTTACTCATCAGTTAGATCTCAGTTGAAAGGTCATTTATACAAGAAAGTCTTAACTTCTTAAGAGTCAAGTAGGGGCCCTAACTAGGAGATCCTACAGCAAGCTTTACATTCCCTCATTATAACTTTAATAACACTTTAAAGGTTATTTGACTTTTCTGACTTCCCAGAAAGTGTGTGAACTCTGCTAAGGTAGAAGCCTATTTTGTGAACAATTGTATCTTCAATGCTTTATATAGCTCAAAGTAACCTCTCTGTAGGGTAGAAAGGTCTCCTCATTTGAAAAATGAGAATACAGCAGCTACCTCACAGTCTGTAACTTAAAAAGTAACAATTATTTTCTTAGAACCCACGATTTTATGGGGGAGAGACTTGGGCAGGGCTCAGCTGGGTGATTCTTCTGCCCCATGTAGTGTTGACTAGGATCATGTGGTGGTATTCAGCAATCAGATAGATGGTTTGGTCTGGAGAGCGTCACTCACATACCTGACACCTTGATGAGGATGGATGGAATGCTGGGATCAGCTGGCACTGTCAACCAGCATGTCAACATGACACCACTCCTGCATGGCAATCTCAGAGTGGTAAGACTTCTTACATGGTAGTTCAGTGCTATCAGAGTGTTCCAAGAGGCCTGGGCAGAAGCTGCAAGGCTTCTTATGGCTTAGCTTCAAAAGGCCCAGAACCACCACAGAGTTTTTTTACTCCTATTAGGTATTAATTAATTTTAAAGGGATTCAAAGATGATTAAGAAGGTCTCTTTCTCAATTACTGATATGTGCTTCCTAGAATAGAATATATTTTTGCCCCTGATGGCTCAGTGGTAAAGAGTCCACCTGACAATGCAGGAGATGTGAATTCTAACCCTGGGTTGGAAAGATCTCCTGGGGAAGGAACTGGCAACCCACTCCAATATTTTGACTGACAAATGCCATGGACAGAGGAGCCTGGCAGCCTACAGTTTATGGGGTCATAAAAGAGCTGGACATTGCTTACCAACTAAACAATTGCCCAACTCTTAGCCTTCATAGTCCCCTCAACCTACTTTTCTATATGCATGCTCCCTTCCCTTTAATGAGATTGCCAGTATGCATATGCGCTTCAGACAGGTATTAAATCAATATTTGATAGTCACGTTCTCTTTTGTTAATAAGACATATACATTAATTTTTAATTGTCACTAACGTTAAGTTAGACTTCCCTGGTGGCTCAGACGGTAAAGCGTCTGCCTACAATGCGGGAGACCCGGGTTCGATCCCCGGGATGGGACAGATCCCCTGGAGAAGGAAATGGCACCGCACTCCAGTACTCTTGCCTGGAAAATCCCATGGGCGGAGGAGCGTGGTGGGCCACGGTCCCTGCGGTCGCAGAGTTGGACACGACTGAGCGGCTTCACTCAACGTTAAGTTAGTGTCCCTAACGTAAGCAGCTCGGACACGACTGACTGACTAGGCGCACAGCACGATGTAAGTTCACCGTAACTCTCAACTCCAGGGCTCTGATTCTTATCAACCCGAATCTACAGTCAGCCATTGCGAGTTGCCTCTGCCATGACAGCGCCACTTCAGCAAGACGCTGGGGCCCTCGGTTTCCGTCGCCGGCCTCCGGCTGCTCTGGAGGGTCAAGGGTGCTGGGCCCTACACGGTAAGGTCCCCGCCGGCCCTCCCGTCAACAGAGGGTCGCTCCGGCACCGCGCCCGCGGCCTCTCCGTCTCCGTGACACTCCTTCCTGTTTCCTACTGTTGCATGATGGGAGAAACAGTCAGCTTTCCGGAGCCAGGCCCGGGGAACGGCTTCATTCGGGACTCCATTTCCCGGCGTGCCTCGCGGCGGTCGGTCCGCCCTCTGGCGGGAGGCCGGTTCCGGTTGCATCAGCGTGGGGTCCACGGCGAAATGAGGTTGTTCGTGAGTGCGGGCGCTCCGGGGAGTCTGCCTGTGCTGGCGGCGGCCGGGAGGGCCCAGGGCAGAGCGGAGCTGCTCATCAGCACTGTCGGCCCGGAAGGTAGTCGGGCTGGTGCTGGTGGGCGGTGGATGAGACGGGCGGGACTGAACACGCAGACGACGACCCCACAGTTGTCTTCGCCAGCACTCCAGGCCCCAACACCGCGCACTCCCGTCAGCCTCCTCCCACGTTATCCTTCAGCACCCTTTACCTTCTTCCCTCCCAGCGACATCTTCCTCAGTCACTTCCCTTAATTGGCCTCAGTGTAGCCTTCTCTCATCGCTGGTCTCCCTCCTTCGTCTCCCAGGACGTCGTCTCACTCCAGTGACTCTCTTTCCCCCTCCAGCCTTCTCCCACACCTGCGAGGTACCCTCCCCACCCGTCCTTCATGTGATAACCCCCAGCTTTTCCTAGGAAAGCCTCCTTTTCTCTCCTGAGCGCGCAGTCACACGCACTCCCTTCGCTTTACCTCTCCTCATTCCCAGCCATCTGTCTGTGTGGCTCCTAAGCGGTTCTCTCGTCAGTCCTCCCAGTTCTCTTAAATTTGTTCTCCCGGGGCAGCTCAGATCATTTTCAGACATGCTTGTGCTCAGGCTCTCAGGCGTGTCCAACTCTTTATGACCCTATGGATTATAGCCTGCCAGGCTCCTCTGTCCATGGGATTTTCTAGTCGAGGACCCTGGGGCGGGGGCCATTTCCTTCTCCAGGGACTCGTCCTGACACGGGGATCGAACTCAGGTCTCATGCATCAGCTGTGGATTCTTTCGCACTGAGCCACCTGGGAAAACATCGGACACCCTAGTTATTTTCAGTTGTTGCAGTTCTTGGCTGCCGCACTACCCCAGGACCACCACGTCCTCTCTGCAGCCCCCATCTGTTTTTAGCTGGCAGTCTCAGCTGAACACCCGCTTGTCTCTCCAGCTCACTCTGGACCCACCCCCTTTCAGAGGTCCTATCCTGGACCCTCTCCTTGTGACTGCCCATCTCCCCTGCACCCCCTCTGCCCCGCCAGTCCCCCCGCGACTGTGAAGATGTCCTTTGAAGTTGACATAGTATTTCTTTTCTGTTTCTCACCCGTCTTCGTCCCCTGTGTCAGAGTGTGTGGTCCCATTCCTGACCCAGCCTAAGGTCCCTGTCTTGCAGCTGGATAGTGGCAACTACCTCTTCTCCACCAGTGCAATCTGTCGGTCAGTATTGGTCCTTGATGCAGGGAGGTGGCTGAATAAAATCGGGTTACTGTCCTCTGTGTGGCCTTATTTACAACCGGGGTGGGAACTGGACTCGACCAGAGAGCCCTTTAAGTCTCCCTCTGTTTCTCTCTCCCTGGATAGGTACTTCTTTCTGTTATCTGGCTGGGAGCAAGATGACCTCACCAACCAGTGGCTGGAATGGGAAGCCACAGAGCTGCAGGTAGGGCTGAGGGGTGGGGGGTGGCCGGGGGGTTGTTGCTCTGCGTGGCGGTCCTGACCCGTGTCTCCTGTGTTCCAGCCAGCCTTGTCCACTGCCCTGTACTATTTAGTGGTCCAAGGGAAGAAGGGAGAAGATGTTCTTGGCCCAGTTCGGAGAGCCCTGATGCATATTGACCACAGCTTGAGTCGTCGGAGCTCTCCGTTCCTGGCTGGGGTGAGTTGGGCCTTGAGATCGGGGTTGAGAAAAGCTGTATGGTATAAGAATTAAGGAGGAATACTGTATTAAATGTTCAACCCCCCGCCCCCCAACTGCCCTTTACTAGCAGTGTAACCTTTAAAACTCATGAACTCTTTAATGTTCATTGTTTCTTGTCTTTGAAGTGGGAGTAATATTAGTACCCTTCTCAGTGGGTTATTGTGAGAATTGAGATAATTTAAAATGCTTAACACAGTGCTTGATACTTAATAAGTGTTTAGGAAATGTACAGTATCATATCCATGGGAAGAAACAGAGTGTCTCACCTATGTACTTTTTCTTTTTGTTTCTCAACAAAGGAGACAGAATCTCTAGCTGATATTGTTTTGTGGGGAGCGCTCTACCCGTTACTCCAAGACCCATCGTATCTCCCTGGTGAGAACTGTGCATGTCACTTCCCCACCAGCCTGAGGAGCTGGGTGTAGGGGTCACGGGGTGGGCAGTAGACTGCTGAGGACCTATTCTGAGCTGTAACTTGACAGGGCGAGTGTAGAGAAAGATGGCTGAGGGACCCGGGAGGCAGCTGGAGAAACTTCGCGAAGAAGGGGCGGCGGTGCCTTCCAGCCCCCCATTCTGAGTCTTGTTGATTGCTTCCCTTCCCCACGCCCGCAGAGGAGCTGGGTGCCCTGCAGAGCTGGTTCCAGACGCTGAGTTCTCAGGAGCCGTGTCAGCGAGCTGCAGAGACTGTGCTGAAGCGGCAGGGTGTCCTGGCCCTCCGGCCCTACCTCCAGAAGCAGCCCCAGCCCAGCTCCCTGGAGGGCAGGGTTGTCAGCAATGAGCCTGAGGTTTGGACAAAGAAGAGGGGTACCCACACAGCCTCAGTGCCTGAAGTGGTGGGGGTGGCTTGGGGGGAGAGTCTGAGCGCAGCTGTTAACTCTGTCGGTTCTTGGAGGAATTTCCTCACCCTGTGTGCCCTCCTTACCTGGCGAGGGACACTGTCCACTCTTACAGGACGAGGAACTGGCTACTCTGTCTGAGGAGGAGATTGCCGTGGCTGTAGCTGCTTGGGAGAAGGGCCTGGAAAGCTTGCCCCCACTTCGGCCGCAGCAGAATCCAGTGTGAGTAGGCACAGACTGAGTGGGGCTTGGTTTCTTATGTGGAAATTGTTGACAGAGCCAGTACCTGCCTGTCTAATCCCCTTTGCTGACTGTTCTGTAATTTTCTCTCCTCTTAACTTCTTGGCTAATATTTTGGACATACTGTCCATCAGTTACCCCCACACCTGTGTTTTCAGCTACTTTCTACCTCCTAATTGTACCTTAGTCTGTTTTTCCTGTTCAGATCGTTGTTCTGAGCTTTAGACATCTGTCAGACTACCTCCTTGATTCCTCTACCTCCACTGGCATTGCAGACTCATCATGTCCAAAACCAAACCTCTTACCTTCCCTGCCAGTTTCTCTTTCTCCTTTAGTCACTTGTCTTAGTGAATGACTCCCACCTTCCACCTAAAGATCCAGGCCAGAAATCTTGGTGTCATCTATCTATACCATCTTCTCATCTCTTCCTGTATCATTTACCCACTACCAGGTCATTGATTCTAATTCCTAAGGAGTCCTTGTGTCCATCCCTTCTCCCTGTCCTCACTGCTGCTACCTGAAGTGGGGCCTTGCCATCTCTTACCTTCTCCTTCCCTGCCGTCCTGTGCTCCATATTGTCACCAGATGGCTGCTTAACTGCCCATATTACCATCTCATCCTCCTTTTCAGAATTCTACAGATGGTTTCTTTGTGTACTTCACCCGGTCTTTCATGATCTGGCTCCCGCCTGCATGCTTAGCATCATGTTTTATCACTTTTCTGATAGCTAAGATAATACTCACATACATACTGGGAATTTCCTGGTTGGGTCCAGTGGTTAAGACTGGTGTTTTGACTGGTGAGGGCCCGGGTTTGACCCATGGTCAGGGAGCTGTGTGGTGTGGCAAAAAAAAAAAAAAAAAATCACACCCGTATGTAGATTTTTTCATCGAAATGAAGTATTTGTAGTTCTGAACGTGTTGTTCAATAAAGATTTAAGTGTCCACTCCTTGTCAGGCTCTGTGTGCTGGGAACTGGGTCTACAGAGGGGAGCAAACAGACAAGACTGCTGTCAGGCCACTTTGAGTCTAGTGTTAAGAGACAGGCATTTTAAAAACTGTAAGCAGTATGAAGGAAAAGAGCAAGATGCTGTGAGAAAATGTCACAGAAGTTTAACTCAGAAAAATGCAACATTTGAACTAAGACTTGTGGGAATTCCCTGGCAGTCCAGTGGTGAGGACTCCATGCTTTCACTGCTGAGGGCCTGGGTTCAGTCCCGGGTGGGGGAACTGAAATGCCACAATCTGCACAGTACGGCCAAAACCAAAAAAAGGAGACCTAGGACTTGCAAGATGAGTAGGAGTTAGTCAGGCAAGGGTAAGTCTGGGGATAGGCTGTCTCAGATAGAGGAAGCATCTTTATAAGGAGTTTCTAAAAGGCCAGTGGCTGGAGGCTGGTCAGTCGGGACAGCTGGGTCAGAAGGAGTTTTGAGAGGAAGGCAGGCCGAGGTCATATACTCACACCTTGGTGTGTTTGCTCTTGCTGTTTTTCCTGGAAGGCCTGTGTCTCCCCTACCTGCTGGACAGCTGTTCACGAGACTGGGTCTGCCATTCCCTTCCCTGTAGAGTGTGAGGGTCTTCAGGGCTTCATCTTCTGGCGGCTCCCATTGTCGCTGAGTTGTTGTCTCTGCGTGTCTGTCTCCTCACTAACCTGCCAGCTTATTGAAGGTTGGGCTCTCTCTTCTTTTACGTGGCCTATCTTCTAGCACAGGGCCAAGTATTTGGTAGACAGTGGTGAAATTTGAATGAGATAATGAAAACTCATTCACTTGTGTTCATTCACTCATTTTGAATATTTCCGTGAGTACCTACTGAAGATTGATTTGGAGGTAATAAAGAATAGGAGGTAGACTTTCTCAGGTGTCTGTACAGGCTAACGTTTAAATGCGTACTTAGAGGAGGAGACGGTTGGTGTTAGGCGCTGGAGCAGATGCCTTCGCTTCTGACTGAAGTGCACACCAAGAGTCTTGAGTCAGGCAAATCCCCACCCATTCCTGAGAACCCAGGCCGATAGGCCTGCTCCGTGGAGTCTGGCTGTGTTGGCTTCATTGCTGCTTGTGGCTCTTCTCCAGTTGTGGTTCGTGGGTTTCTCTTGTTGCTGAGCATGGGCTCCAGACACGTGGGCTTCAGTCATTGCGGCTTCCAGGCTCTAGAGCGCAGCTTCAGGAGCTGTGGTGTGTGGGCTTAGTCGCGCCTCGGCTTGTAGAATCTTCCTGGACCAAGGCTGGAGCCCACGCCCACTGCATTGGCAGGTGGATTCTGGACCCCTGGATCACCAGGGAAGTCCCTCTGTGGAGTCTTGGGCTGGAGCTGCTCAGCTTCCTTTGGCCTTTTTGAGCAGTTTGTACGTCTGACCGCACTGACCCCAGTCAGAAGTTCTGTGACAGAATGTACCCTCCTCGAGGGCAGCGCCCTGGGCATACTCACCTGTGTGTCTCTCCTGTGGTAAGCACACACAGGACGAGAGAGCCGTTACAGGGCGACACAGAAGGAGCCCCGAGGAGTGTGAGGTGCAGGCTGCTCAGGGGCTCAGGGTGCAGGGATGACTGGGGGGAGGCCGATTGTCCGTCGAGGAGGGCTTTCCTGAGGGAGCTGATTTCTAAGCTGGACTTCAGAGAAGATGATGGTATTCAGTCATGGGGAGAAGAGTCAATGAATGCAGGAGATTGGTGAGCACTTTCTGAAGGAAATAAGATGTAAAATGTTCCAGGAAGTAGATGGACCGTCTAACCGGGTATACAGCATGCAGCTGGGAAGAAGGGTGAGGTTAACAGGAGGAATCATTGGAGTCTCTGTTAGTAAGAGATTCCAAGACTTGGTGAGCCTGCCGGGTGCCTAGGGTTGAAGAACTTGGTAATTGATGGGAGTTGGCGATTGTAAGTTAAGAATGGTTTGAAATAACATTGTAAATCAATTATACGTCAAGAAAAAATATTAAAACTGAAAAAAAAAGAATGATTGGAAAGATGAACTCTAGTGAGGTGTCAGTGCTGGGGAGGGCGGTGCATATAGGATGTGTGCAGCCAAGCTGTCCTGGGTGACAGAGCCTGCAGAAAGCAGAGCACATTGAGTGGCTTCTGGCGGCAGATTGCGTGGCATGACTAGGAGTGATCCTGGGAAAGTGGGGAGGAGATTATGGCTATGAAGGCGGTGGCTGGTGCCTGCTGGTTTGAGACAGGCCGTGAGGAAGTAACCCACACCGGTTAGGGCGTGAGAGTCATGGGGTGTGAGAGGACTCGGGAACGCTTGTGTGTGGGTTCGTGAACTGTAAGCATTTCAGGTCCTGACTAGAGGTAATGCTAACATAGCACTTGGAAAGAAGGGGAGAGGTCAGTGCTGGGAAGGTGTTCTTGGGTGGTGTTAGAGTCCAGGAAGTTAGTGAATGATGGTTGAAGAGAGCGTGGGGAGAGTTGTCAGTACTCAGGAGGCTGGAGCCGGAGATCCGGCTGATGGAAAAGGAGCACTTAGGATTATGAAGAGGGACAGAGTTCCGTGTGGGAACGAGGCTGCTCGGGAGCAATACCCGAGGCTCGCTTGCTGTGGGCAGGGCCCTGTGTTTGCAGCTGGAGGGATCTCATGGCTTCCAGGGAAGTTTAAGCTCCAACAGCTTCGTGTGTGGAAAGACTTCAGATGGACGTGACCCTGGGCGGCAGAATAGATGCATCTGGCTGCTCCGTGCACTTTGGGTCACTCTTGACCCTCTCATCTCCCCCTGGACTGTTCTCCCTTCTTCCCTACCAGGTTGCCTGTGGCCGGGGAGAGAAACGTGCTCATCACCAGCGCCCTCCCGTACGTCAACAACGTCCCCCACCTCGGGAACATCATCGGCTGCGTGCTCAGTGCGGACGTCTTCGCAAGGTGCAGCCAGCTTCTGGGGGACAGCCCCGAGGGAGCAGTGAGCCCCAGGGAAATAGGCCTCAAGTGGGGAGACTGGAAGGATCCTTGGCCCGTGGAGGGGGCCGAGATGGGGCCTCGTGATCGCTGCCTTCCCTTCCAGGTACTCCCGGCTCCGTCAGTGGAACACTCTCTACCTGTGCGGGACGGACGAGTATGGCACAGCGACAGAGACCAAGGCCCTGGAGGAGGGACTCACCCCCCAGGAGATCTGTGACAAGTACCACGTCATCCACGCCGACATCTACCGCTGGTTTAACATTTCGTTTGACTTTTTTGGTCGGACTACCACTCCACAGCAGACCAAGTAGGTGTCCTTTGATCAAGCAGAAATGGAAGGGGTGGGGGGCGGTGGAAATAGGGAGGAGACAGAAAGACCGAAGGAACCGAAGTTGTTGCTCCCCCCGCCCCCAACATCTGGGTGTTGTCCTGAAATGTGATGTGTCTCAGGCATCATCATGGGGATTCACTGTGTGCAGAAGCCTGACCAGGGCTGAAGGAGCACCGAGGCGGGGAGGAGGCAGGACTTAGGCTCACAGGGAGGATCTGCCCGGCTTCTCCTGCCTCCCTGCTCTTGCAGTCTCAGGACAGCCCCCCCACCCCTATGTGTTTATGGCAGGCTTTCGTTCTCCTCTGCCTGATTGTCACGCCTATAAAAGCTACACTGGTAGGCTGCCAGAGAGTGCCGTGCACTTTAGTAGCAGTTGGACCGATTTAATTTTTAGGACATATCAAAGAACTAACCAGTCCTGTCCTTTTGAAGATTTTTGTTAACAAAGAATACAAAACAGATAAATCTGTATTTGATTGTAGTAAATTCTAGAGCGATGAAGAGATCACGTGGGGAGTTGGAGAATTTATGTGAGGGGTTAGACTCATCAGTAAACTCCCTGCAGATGACTAGGGGGCCTCCGCCTGATATCTTTGGCACTTGGACTGGGCCAGTTTGGGTCCTGACAGGAAGGAAGGGCGCACTGCTTCCTCTGACTTCCCTGGTCCCTTGCACATCTCGTCAGAATTACCCAGGATATCTTCCAGCGGCTGTTGGCCCGAGGTTTTGTGCTGCAAGACACTGTGGAGCAGCTGCGGTGTGAGCACTGTGCCCGCTTCCTGGCTGACCGCTTCGTGGAGGGCGTGTGTCCCCTCTGTGGCTATGAGGAGGCCCGGGGTGACCAGTGTGACAGGTGCGGCAAGCTCATCAATGCCATCGAGCTCAAGGTAAGAGGAGGGCCCCCCGGGAGCCTGGGAGGAGACAGTGCCTCGTTTTAAGGGACGGTCACTTCGGATTTTTTTAAGTGAAGCGTAGTTGGTTTGCAACGTTGTGTTAATTTCTGTTGTACGGCAGAGTGATTCAGTTATATGTGCATGCTTCTTTATACTCCTGTCCGTTAGGTTTATCCCAGGACACTAACGCTTCCCTGTGCCCTGCAGGAGGACCGTGTTGTCAGGGTTTCTGACTCTGCCCCCAAGGCCTTTCACCAGTGGCTCCTTCTGCTCCAGTCTTAGCAGCTGCTCACTCATGCTGAGCAGTCACTACATGCTTGGCATTGTGCTGGGAAAGAGACAAGTTAAAGTCATACTTCCCTGCCTTCTCTCCTGCTTCAGACCAGCTGCTCTGCACTTGTTTGGTTCTTCCTTTCTCCCATAAATACCACCTTTCTTCGACTCCATGTTTATTCCTTTGGTGATTGTTCATTTATTCAACAGACTTCCTGAGTCTTCACAGCAGCGTTGTCACAGTCCTGGGTGCTGAGGTTGTAGCAGTGAACAGGAGATTTGTATCTAGTGCGAGCGAACACCAACACTAGAGACAGAGTGCAGTTGCTGTAAGCTGCCCGGAAGATGTCATGGAGAGTGACTTCCGGGGGAAGAGTTGAGCTGGGTGATTAGGGAAGTCCTCTTAGAAGGGGACATTTGAGCTGAGAGTTTAACTGAAGGATGAGAAGCAGCCAGGAGGCGATAGGTGGGATGAAGAGTATTCTAAGCAGAAGGGCCAGGAAATGCAAAGGCCCAAGGCCGCAGAGCAATGAAAAGCGGGATTGAAAAGACCAGCGTGGCTCACGGTGGGTGAGGGTGGAGAGGTGGTGGTGGGTTGAGATGAGGTCAGAGACGTGGGCAGCGACCAGATTTCCGGGCCCAGCCAGCCCTCTTGGAGTGGAATGGCAGGTGCTCTGTGGATAGTGGGTGGCAGGGAAGCAGGAGACAAAGCAGGGAGACCAGCTTGGAGGCCGGGGTGGCAGTCGCTCAGAAATGGAGTGATGGTAGCTTGGGCAGGTCAATAGCAGGGGGAATGAGGGGGCAGGGAAGGATTTGAGAGATGTTTTGGAGGCAGACTCTGTGGAACTGGACAGACTGGTATTCGAAGTGATAGGTAAGTCAGGAGAACAGAGCCTTCACGGTTTTGGCTTGAGTAGCTTGGGTGGCTGGTAGCACCGTCTACAAACACGGGCAAGACTGCGTGAGTTGCTTTCTGGTGGAGTATGGTGACACTGTTTGGGCTTGTCAAGTTTGAGATGCCTCCTTGGGCATCCAAGGAGAGACGTCAGGTCGGCAGTTGATACAGGCACGTGGAGTTGAGGAGAGAGGCGCCTTCAAAAACCCGGGTCGGAACTCGCTCGCAGGCTCTCACTGGCGCCCCACCCGGCTGCCACTCCTTTAGCTGTCATGCCTCGCTGTAGGCGTGTTGTGTCATGGGAGAGGTCTCTCTCGCCGCCTCGCCCTGGGAAGGCCCGCGCCTGTTTCTGACGGAAGCCCGCCCTCCTTGCTCGAGGGGGGAGCCGTGCATCTTCTCTTGGGTCGCTCCTCTCACGGCTCACACAGCTGCAGGGCTCTCTAGCCTGGGTCTGTCTAGCCTGTGCTCAGAGAATGCTTCTTTCCTGTTCTTGGGAATGAGAGGACACAGACGTGAAACTCTGTAGCAGAACTTGCGCCCTGCAGACCTGAGTCTCCAAGCTGAGGGCCGCGGAGTCAGTAGTTCTTCCTTGGTGGGGTGTGAGAATGAGGTGAGGCGAGCTGGCCGCGGGGGCCTCCGCCCTCTGCCTCTGCCCTCGCCTGGACAGCTCCTGGCCTGCCGCCTGATCCCGACTGCCCTGCCCTGGGTGACCCTTCTGCGTTTCCCTCCACAGAAGCCTCGGTGTAAAGTCTGCCGTTCCTGCCCTGTGGTGAGATCCTCTCAGCACCTGTTTCTGGACCTGCCTAAGGTGAGTGGGCCTTTCCCTCAAGCCAGTCTGCACGGCCGTCCCTGCACCCTCTGCCTCAGCGACAGGCAGAGGCAACTGTGTGCCAAATCACTCTCCCATGTGTTTAATTTCCATTTTAAAATCACGCACGCTTACTGTAAAACATAAGCGGAGAAGAGCAGGGTGAAAGGCCAGGCCCGTCTGCCGAGAGGCAGTTTTTGCTGCTGACTTTCCTCTGTAGCACTTGCATGTGAACGTTTTATTTTTATCTTTGTGATTATTATTATTTTTTAATCGATTTATTTATTTTTGGCTGCACTGGGTCGCTGCAGTCTGGCTTTCTCTGGTTGTGAATGGGAGATATTTTCTGGTTGTGGTGTGCTGAATGAAAGTATTTTTATGCCTTTTGTTTTTTCCTTAATGTAATTTAGATCATGGCATCCATATTATTCTGCAGTCTACTTTCTTTTACTTCACAATTTGTCTTGATCAATTTTTCACTTTAGTGGATCTGTCTTTTTTTTTCCCTTTTATTTGTTTTAAAATTTTTTGGCCCTACCCTGTGGCATGTGGGACCTTAGTTCCCTGACCAGGGATCAAACCTGCACCCCTTGCACTGGAAACTGGAGTCTTAACCACTGGACCACCAGGGAGGTTCCTATTTACTTTGTAAAAATATTTATTTGGCTGCGCTGGGTCGTAGGTTTTAGTTGCGCCCCACACAGGATCTTCTGTTTTAGTTGCAGCTTGTGGGATCTAGTTCCCTGACCAGGGCCACCTGTATCGGAAGTTCAGAGTGTTAGCCACTGGACCACGAGGGACGTCCCTTTTTTTTCCTTTTAAACTTTTATTTGGAGATAATTTCAAACTTGCAGAAAGAGTTGTGGGAATAAGCAGTTCCTAGAACAAAGAACCTTGTGTTCTTTACCCACAAGAACCTCGGGTACCTATTACCCAGATTCCCTGGCGCTGAGATTCTGCTCCATTTGCCTCAGCATATTCTCTCTCCCGTACATGTGTGTATATGTACCTACAGATCCGCTGTACTCTCAAATGCTTCATTGTATATCTTCTAAGGAAAAAGATGTGTTCCTGCATAACCACAGCATGGTTAACAGCTTAAAGAAATTTAACGTTAATATAGTTGTGTGATCTATCATCGATATTCCAGTTTTGTCAATTATTCCAATAATATGCTTTCTAGCATGTTTTTTCCTGTAGTACCAAATCTGGCTCTGAATAATGTATTTAGTTTTTCTGTCCTTTAGTTTCCCTTAATCTGAAACAGTTCTTCAGCCTTTATCTTTTATGATATTAACAGTTTTTAAGAATATAGACCTTGATCCCCCTTTCAAAATAGAATATTCTTCATTTTGCATTTGTTGACAATTTTCCTCATGATTAGATTCAGATTACACATCCTTAGTTGGAATATTGTGTAGATGATACCGTATTCTTTCTGGAGGCTCATGGTGGCCATTTCCCCCTTATCAGTGATGTAAATTTTGTTCAGTCAAGATGTTTCTAGGCTTCTCCATTGTATAATTAATATTTTCCCCCTTGCAACGTAAAACAGTCTGTGGAAATGCACACTTAAGACCATACAAGTATCTTGATCGTCATTGAAAGGGTCCCTCTGAATTTAGCATCCATTTATCTAATCATTCTTACCTGACCAGATTTTTATTAAAATCTGCCAACTCAAAAAAAAAAAGATTTGCCAACTCTCTCTACACTTATCTTCTCCTTCATTCATTCATTTATCTGTTTACATATTTATTATCAGTGTTGACTCATGGATTCCAATTTTTTTCAATGGTTTATAACTGATTTTCGTCCTATATAATTTTGATGTTCTAATTGTTCCTTACTTGGCCAATGGCAGCCTCCAGCTTGTTTCTCTGGGCATTTCTGAGGTCTCCTGTCGTTTTTAAACACGTATTT
Organism: Hydropotes inermis; assembly: GCA_020226075.1. NCBI lineage: Eukaryota > Metazoa > Chordata > Mammalia > Artiodactyla > Cervidae > Hydropotes > Hydropotes inermis. Next base: position 51,573,112 of record CM035294.1, on the reverse strand, counting down.
TCTAGCACAGCAGGATACTCTAGATTCATCTTGTTCCGTCCTGGGGTCCAACCATTGCCACCAAGCTGTGGTTTTTTTAAGTAGGGAACAGTATTAGAGGCCAGATTTTGTGCTCATTGCCCCTGGGGGTCTTTGCTTCTTAGCCCTGTCAGCAGAAAGTTAGGCATTTATTTTAGGTTCCACTGACATTGCCATTCCAGTCCAGCCCCATGGCGTTCTTCTTCACTTTCCCTCATCCATATTTTTTATCTCTCGTCCTCTACACAGTAAGTACTCTGGTTTCCAGCAGCATTATTCATTCATTTATTTGATCCTACAGCACACCTAAAAATAATTTCAGAATTGCCTCACGCACACCGTTACCAGAAAACCTGCTACGGTGAGTTTGGATCAGTTTGCGGTCCTGCTCCTTCCCGTCCAGCCGAGGGTGTGTGATCAGATGTGCTCAACATTGTCCTGGCTCAGTTTTCCCCTTTCAGTATGGCTATGTTGCTGAAATAGGCCAATAATTTAGGCTCATTTGCTTCTAGTTTTTTTTTTTCTCTCCTTGTACTTGTTTTTTGAAAATGTAGAACATTAATATGCTTCTAAATCAGAACCCTGGGAAGCCTGCCTTGCTGCAGTCTGTGAGGTCACAAAGTCGGATACGACTTGGCAACTGAAGAGCAAAATACTCAGAGACGCATCATTCCCTTTGCTGTCCGTGCTCCCCATTCTCTTGCCTCCTGTAGGTGATGGGCTTTGTTTTCTGATTTAGCCTTAGTGTGTTTATTTTTGTAAAGATAAGCTTTTATATATATATATATATATATATATATATATATATATATATAAAGATGAGAAGATAAATGTATGTGTACATATATATCTGTTATTTCCTTCTTATACAAAATATAGCATACTGTACATACTGTTTTGCATTTTTGTATTTTTCACCCCAACAGTATGTTCTAGAAGTCATTCCGTATCAGGACTACTCCATACATGTCAGTTCATAAAGATCATTCTCACTCAAGCTTGTTTAGTTTTTGTTTTGGCAGCATATGGGGACCTTAGTTCCCTGACAAGGGGTGAGACCTGTGCCCTCTGTGGTGGAAGAGTGGAACTCTCATCACTTGGTCACCATGGAGTTCTCTGTTTTGCCTTTAAATTGTATTTGATGGTTTCATATCTTGGCTGCTGTGGGTCTCCATCGCCATGTGAGGGCGTTGTCTGATCTCGGCAGGTGGGGGCCGCTCTTTCTGTGGTGCTCGTCTTGCCGCGGAGCGCAGGCTCTAAGCTTGCTGTGCAGGCTTAGTTGCTCAATGGCACGTGGCATCTTCCCGGACCAGGGATGGAACCTGTGTCCCTTGCATTGCAAGGTGTATCCTTAACCATTGGACCACTAAGGAAGCCCTGTTATTTAAACAGTTGCATGGTTCTGCATTCTGTGTGGGTACCATAGTTTATTTAACCAATTTCTTGTGTTCATCATTTAGGTAGTTTCCAGTATTTTGCAGATAAAAACACTGTCGCGGTGAACAGCCTTGTCCATATGTATTTTTGTGTTGTGGGGGTCTGTCTTCAGGATAAGTTCCTTAAGGGATTACTGGCTGTGTCCGGAGTGAATGTGTCTGTGGTTTATGGCCTGATTTTTCTCAGGAGGTATCTTCGGTTTTACTTCCCTCCCAGCATGGTGTGCACCTCTTTGCCACAGCCTCGCCAGGACAGTGTGTTGTTAGGCTTCCAGTTCTGTGGCCTTTCTGTGGATGAATCATGTGAACCATCCCTTATGAAAGGTTTATCTTTGTTTTTCTGCTTACAAAAGTGATAAACACTTGTTTTTAAAATTTCAAAATGAAATAGATGGTGTAAAAGTGGATGTTCCCCCTAATCTCATGTGAAAAGAAAGTACTAAGATATATTTTGGGGGATATGTTAATCTGTGTATTACTATTACTTGTTTTTATAATGATAGGATTATATCTTATATTACTATTTTGAATTTTGCTTTAGTTAATGTAGTTCTGAGATCTTTACATATCAAGACATACAGGTCTTCCTCACTCTTTCGCTTGTTGATATACCATAGTTCTTTAAATGCTACTGAACCAAATGAATTAGTTTTAATTTTCGGTGTGATGAGCGCTGCAGTTCTTATAAATACATCTATACACACTTATGTGAAAATTTCTTTTGAAAAAAACCCCAAGAAGTAGAATTGCTATGGCAAAGTCGTGAACCCTTAACTTTAATTATACATCAGTAAACTGCTCCGGAAAGCTTGTATACATTTATGCTTGCTCTGACCGCACATGCAGCTGTCATCAGCCAGGTCTTTGTGCTTCTCTGCCAGCTGGGCGCGCGGGTGGAGGAGTGGCTGGAGAGGACGCTGCCTGGCAGTGACTGGACACCCAACGCCCGGCTCATCACTCGCTCTTGGCTCCGAGATGGCCTCAAGCCCCGCTGCATAACCCGAGACCTCAAGTGGGGAACCCCTGTGCCCTTAGAAGGTTTTGAGGACAAGGTAAAAAAAACACTGCTTTATTCAGAGCTCACATGACTCCGCTTTGGGGGTGAAGCCCTGGGCACGCAGAACAGACGGCTGAGGGTGCCTTGTTTCCGTCTGAGGCCCGGTGGCAGGGTTTCCCACGGTGCTTGCATCCACCGTGTCTCCTGCCTCCTGGCCCTCCAGGTGTTCTACGTTTGGTTTGACGCCACCATTGGCTACCTGTCCATCACAGCCAACTACACAGACCAGTGGGAGAAGTGGTGGAAGAACCCAGAACAAGTGAGTAGCTCTTGGTTAGCCTGTCCACGGGGTTCCCAGGGGGCGCAGTGCTGAATTCTCCCGCCAGTGAAGATGTAGGAGATGCAGGTTTGATCCCGAGGCTGGGAAGATCCCCTGGAGGAGAATATAGCAGCCCATTCAGGACTCTTGCCTGGAAAACACCATGGACGGGGGAGCCTGGCAGGCTGTCGTCCCTGGGGTCACAGAGAGTTGGACACCACCGAGCATGCACACCAGCACCCACTGCCCGCCGCAAGGGTGACTGTGTGGCGGGGTGGTTAGGGTTGGGTGCCTGGTCTGTCTTAGGCCTTTGAAGAGGCTCTCAGGGGCTCCGTCTCCCAATTACATTTGATAGGTGAACCTGTATCAGTTCATGGCCAAGGACAACGTTCCCTTCCATGGCATAGTCTTTCCTTCTTCAGCCCTCGGAGCTGAGGACAACTACACCTTGGTCAGCCACCTCATTGCCACAGGTACCCTGGGAGACCGAAGATGGGGAGTTCAGGGGTGAGGGCCAAGACAGCACTTGGGAGACATTCCTGGAGAGGTGCAGGGTCTTGAGTTAGGGGTTGAGGTGAAATAGGAAACGGTTAGAACATGATACTCAACCCAGAAAAAGGAAGCAAGGACCCGAAGAGAGCGGCAGTTCAGAGCTGAGCTTTATAATGGGCGGAAGTAAAAGGGAGAGATCAGATTGGAGAGGAAGGGCCCCAAGGTCTATGCAGGTCAGCTCCTCTAGAGCTGAGGTTGAGGAAGGAAGAGTCAGCGGCTCAGGGAGGAAGGATGTGATTTGAACGGATGGTTGGCATTCTCCTTCTCTGTCCAGAATATCTGAATTACGAGGATGGGAAATTCTCTAAGAGCCGGGGTGTGGGAGTGTTTGGGGACATGGCCCAGGACACGGGGATCCCTGCTGACATCTGGCGCTTCTATCTGCTGTACATTCGGCCTGAGGGCCAGGACAGTGCCTTCTCCTGGACAGACATGTTGTTCAAGAATAATTCCGAGCTGCTTAACAACCTGGGCAACTTCATCAACAGGTGGGATCTGGTGAGGGGAGGGCGGCGGAGGCTTGTAGGGGGAAGTTGGCTGCAGAAATGCGATTCAGCAGAGCTCGTCACAAAGTGAATTTTTGCTAATTATTTTATTAATGTTATTGGAAGTGTGTCCTTTCCTAGTGCAAGTTCACTCGCAGGCCACTGAAAAGTTTGACTGAAAAAGGGGTTTTTTTAAGCACAGGGGTAGGAAACGAGTTTTATTACTTCAGTCTCAGTTTCCATTATTGCTCCCTATCTCAGCTATTCTGCAATCTAAAGAAGTAACCTCTGTGGCTACCCACCCTTTCAGATTTGGTCATTAACCACAATGATCAGGTAGTCTCTGCTAGAGAATATATTTATTTGATATCAATTAATGTATATTTCAGCTTGATCATTTCAAGTTACTGACTTCTGAAAAACAAATGGTTACTGAAAACCTTACATGAGGGATACCTGTGTGTAAAGTATGGTGTCATGTGCAGACATTTTCTTAGGGGAAGGAGAAAATAAGGAATTAAGTTTTGCTTTCCAGCTTGAGGGAGCCAGGTGGCTTCAGTTCTGAGAACATGTAAAATTATGAAAACCATGTCCAATTTTCTGTAAGGAGACTGGGCAGTAACTCTTTTCTCTCCCCTCTCCTTCCCTACTCCCATCCAGAGCTGGGATGTTTGTGTCCAGGTTTTTTGGGGGGGTTGTGCCTGAGATGGTGCTCACCTCTGATGATCAGCGCCTGCTGACCCATGTCACCCTGGAGCTCCAGCACTACCACCAGCTGCTGGAGAAGGTTCGGTAAGTATCTACACCGCCGTCTCAACTGCGCGATCTGCTGGCACGTTGCCAACCCCACACTGGTACCCCCGGCCCTTACATCTTGGCCTGCGTCCTTCCTTCCCAGGATCCGGGATGCCTTACGCAGCATCCTCACCATCTCTCGCCATGGCAACCAGTACATTCAGGTGAACGAGCCCTGGAAGCGGATTAAAGGCGGCGAAGCCGACAGGTGGGCGAGCAGGCAGGGTTGCTGCGGAAAGAGCGTGGCGGGCTGGGTGTGCCCTCTCGGAGTCTGCAGCGGTGTCTCCCTCCGCCAGGCAGCGGGCGGGCACGGCGACGGGCTTGGCTGTGAACGTGGCCGCCCTGCTGTGCGTCATGCTGCGGCCGTACATGCCCACGGTGAGCGCCGCCCTCCAGGCCCAGCTGCAGCTCCCACCTGCAGCCCTCGGTGTGCTGCCCACAAGCTTCCTGTGCACCTTGCCAGCAGGACACCAGATTGGCACGGTAGGTCTGAGAGCTGGAAGAGCCAACCTCTCTCAGAATTTCTCTTTAAAAAGTTTATGGCTACGTTGAATCTGTCGCCACGCTGGGCTTTCTGTCTGAGGCACGCGGAGCTGCCGTCTAGCAGTGGTACGCAGGCTTCTTGTCCTGGTGGTTTCTCTGGTTGGCTCTAGCCACATGGCCTCAGTGGGTGTTGTGTATGGGCTTAGTTGTCCCAGGGCCTGTGGGATCTTCCCAGGCCAGGGATTGAACCTGCAGCCCCTGTGTTGGAAGCATGCAGTCGTAACCCCCGGACCACTAGGGGAGTCCCTCAGTATTTCTACCTTGCCGTGCAGCCTTTGGAGGAGGGCTCAGGAAAGAACTTACTTTGCGTGTGACACTCTCATAGCTGTTCTCACAACCCATTCCACCCTCACCTCCACTCTGCACTTTAGGCTTGTTTTTGATATAAAGCCCTTGGTATTGGTTTACAAGCCCAGTATTTTCTTCAGCCCCTATGTCCTCATCGTCCTTTGCGCCAGAACCCAGGGGGCAGGGAAAATACAGGGTAGCCACTTTCTCAAGACAAGGTGATAAAAATACGTATGTACTCCTGTAAGCTTTTGCATCAACTTACATTGTTAAATAGCCTAAGGAATCTCTGATCCTAATGAATGCCAGTGCTTTTTCTGGATTCTTTACGGAAATCAGCGTGTATTTTGCTCAGCAGTACACTCAACCTTTCTTTTGGAACGTTGAGTTCCTAAATGTCAGAAGCTGGGGTGGAGAGGCCCTCTTTATAGTCAAATAAGAATTTATACCCCATCAGTGGATGTTTCTGGAATTTTTTTCACAGGTCAGTCCCTTGTTCCAAAAATTGGAAAATGACCAGATTGAAAGTCTGAAGCAGCGCTTCAGTGGGGGCCAGGTGAGAAAGCTAGCGGCCGCTTCACCCGCCCGCAGTCCCCCGCGTCCCTCAGCGGCCCTCGCTCATCCCTCTTGGCCCTGCTGCTTCCGCACTTACTTTTTCTTTCCTGTCTTAGCTAGGAGAGTCCTTGGCATTAAAGGTAATCACTTGCTCCTGCGCTCTTACATCAAACCTGAAGTCGGGTTGTTTATGGCAGCAGGTGCTAACTGTCCTTTCGTTGTTCTCAAGGCAAAAGCATCCCCCAAGACAGCAGCGGGACCGCAGCAGGTCCAAGCACTGACGGAGGAAGTGGCCAAGCAGGTGCGGGGCTGAAGCCCTATGGGAAGCTGGAAGAGCTGGATCCTAAACGGGTCCCCTGGTCTCACTGTCTCTCCCCCGCCCCCTCTCCTCTCAGGGCGACATTGTCCGAGAATTGAAGGCACAGAAGGCGGACAAGAACCAAATTGCTGCAGAGGTGGCTAAACTCTTGGATCTGAAGAAACAGTTGGCTCTAGCTGAGGGGAAACCCCTGGAAACTCCTAAAGGCAAGAAGAAAAAGTGAAAGTGAGAGCTTATCATAGAAAGTCACTTTAATGGATGTGGACAATAATAAATAAATGTACAATCTCTATATACACGCTGAGGCCCTTTTCTGTCGTCCACCCGAAGCTTCTCTCCCCTACTGAATTGATGGTGGTGGGGTGTGTCGTTGGCACTGGTGACGTGGTCAGCAGCTACTTCCAGGAAAGGTCAGAAGTGGCCTGAAATGGAAGTGCTGGTCCCAACTGTTCATGCTTGGTGCAGATTAACCATCCGGTCAATCAGAGCTCGGCGAGTTGCCTCCACTTCCCTGGTCAGGCGCTCGATTTCCTGTTTGAGCCGTTCATTCTCTTCAGCTAGCTGTGCCACTTTCCTTTCATTTTCTTGCTCTTTCTCCTTCATGCGTTGCTTGCCAGCCCGGGCCGGGGACTGGCCACTCTGTTTCCGTTTCCTGGGTCTTCCTTGGTCTTCCTCTTCTTCCTCCTGAGCCAGGGAGCTCTGACTGGACTCTGGAGAGCAGGGGCTCTGGGAGCTGCGTGTGACCTCTGGTGGTCCTGGCTCCTCAGTAAGCCAGGCCAGAGAGGCGGGGTCAAGAGTGGTGAAGGTTTTTGATTCTTCCTTCAAGAAGATAAGGCAGGGCAGGTATTAGTTGAGAAGGGAAGGGCAGTACCTCCCCTTCCCCCGGCATCAGGCCTAGCATTCTTACCTCCTTGTTTCCAGGAGGTGAGACATAGGCGCCCCGGTTTTCATCTGAGGACAGCACCTCCTGCAGGTCCTCATACCAGGCTTCCAGCTCCCAGCTGGACAGTGCCCCGAAGGAGAAAGGCAGCGACTCAGCTGCCATCTCTGTGGCTGGGTCAGGCTCTGGAAAAGGACATACTCAGGATAGTGAGGGTGAGGCAAGAAGGTCCACCAGCCAGTCTACAAGGTTAGCACACTGCCCTGCTGCCTGTCTTGGGAGATAAAAGTTTCCTGGGAAGCAGCCACAGCTGTTTATTCACATGTTGTTCTACAGCTGCTTTCATGCTACAATAGCAGAGACGAACAGCTGTGAGAGAGACTGTTCTGTGAGGCCCTCGACATCTTAAACATTTACTGTCTGGCCCTTTAAAATGTCTCAACCCCTGATCTAGAATGAGAGTCCCTTTTCGCTTTTGCCCAGCACTTGAAGAAGCAAGTACCCGGACATGCATTCTGTGGGTTTCTAGTAAAAGTCTTCAGCTTCCCTTGGGGAACTCCACTGGCTGTTTGCAGGGGCAGCTATCAAGACACCTGTACTCCTTTCTCCTCCTGTGGGGGGAGCTCGGGCAAACAGTTGTTGGGTTCACCTACCCTTGGGTGGGGAATGAGGTGTGGTGAGACCTCCCCTGACTGCTGACTGTGCATTCAGAGCCAGCTTTCAATTAGGACATGCTCTAAGAATAGGGATTTGGTCACCTCTCTAAGGGCATGCCAAGAGGATGGATGTGGCCTAACAGCAAAAACCTGCTCAGATTCAAACCCTCCTCTCCTGTCTTCTCTAGGTGCTTTCATAATTTCATGAGCAGCAACTCTTAGGAGCTGGTTTGGGGAAACGGTCAGTTAAACTTACCTGCTTTCAGGTGTGGTGATGTATGAAGATACACTTCCTTCTGGAACACTGTGGGGATCAAAGATAAATATTAGTTGTTTTTGGAAGGGTGGAGAAAGGTTCTTTTTACCTCGAGCTTCCTACTGGTCCTTCCTTCCTTCCTATTGATAGTTATCAGTCTCTGTAGCCATTTCCAAGGACAGAGAAGAGCCTGACTTCCTTTATTTTTAGTTGCTGACATTTGTAGTCCTGATTACATAATAGCAAAATCCTGGCCAACTCAGCTTTTTCTAAATTCAAGGCAGTCTTCAAATCTCCAGGGACGGGAACAATTCAAGTGGACTTTTCCGAATTCTATTCCCACACTGACCACCTTCAAATGTGTATTTTCAGTCTAGACCTCTCCTGGGACCTCCTCCTGGATATCTAATATGCATCTCAGACTTAATATGTCCCAAGACAAGCTCTGGCTAGCCTTCCCCTACCAAGGTCTTTCCCATCTCAGTATACAGCAACTCTTGCTTGAGCCAAAAACCTTGATATCATCCTTGATTCCTCTCCTCTCATACCCCACAATCCAGTCCAAACCAACAGCAAAACTTAAACTCATTCTTCAAAACCCCAGAATCTAAACACTTCTCACCAATTCCATTTTTTCTAATCTAAATTAAAGTTACTCTCCTCTCTCCTAGGTGACTGCAGAAGGTCTGTTTCTGCTCTGGCGACCAACCCCTCATGGAGTCTATTCACAACAGCAGCCAGAGCAAACCTTTTAAAACTAAAGGCAGGGTGTGTCATTCCTGTTTAAAACCTAATCTCACACATATTAAAGGCTGAAGTCCTTTAAATGGCTTAAAAGGCCCTCCACAATCTGTTCCTTCCTTGCCTTGTTTTTCTCACTGACTTCCCCAGCTCTTGCTCACGCTAGTCCAGCCAACTGGCCTCTTGATCCCTAAAGATACTATACATGCTCCCACCTTAGGACTTCTGCTCTTGCTACTCCTTCCGGAAAGCTCTCTCCTCCCACATAAGTCTTTCATTTAAATATCACCTCAGTGAAGGAATCCCTAACCTCCCAGTGTAAACTGTAACCTCCACTCAGCATTCTCTACCCTTACATCTTTAATGTTCTCTGTGGCACTTTACATATTTGCTTACTGTATGCCTCTTCCCACTGAAATGTAAGCTCTGAGACAGCAGACATTTTTTTCTCTTGTTTGTGGATAAATGCTGGGCACCAAGCTGCATGGCACATAGTAGGTCTGGTTAAGTATTAGCGATGAATGGATAAATTCTCCCCAATCTCTCACAGGGGTAGGAGGATGGAGCTCAGAGCAGCAGCTGCCTGCCCCTGGGGACTGCAGATGCAATACCATCCTGAGTCTTTCTCTGCAGGGCTGTCCTCCCTGGGGAACCCTTCTTGCCTACCCGTGTGTGGGACAAGGCTTTCATCAGCAGTGGAGCCCCAGGCCAGAGGGCTGCAGAACCAAACAGGGGGCTAGCCTGATGCAATGGTTACACATTGATTAGTTGGGAGAAAGGACAAGGGGAAAGAGGTATGCACCAATCCCAGGGGAACGGCAACCCACTTGGGAGACCCCAAGTGGCTTCCCACACTTAAAAGATCCAAGATGCTCTCCTGAGTAGGAGGCTTGAGGCCTTTGGGGAAAGGAAAACTCATCTCCGTTCCTTGTCCATCGACACCCCTCTTCCCGAAGACTTGTGTTGGCCTGAGATTTTCTGTTCTCTGCAAGGGTGCGGAAAGAATGTCCTGCGGAGGTCCAGAAGCCCCAGCTACTGACGTGGCTATGCTGGCCCTGAGACGCTGAGGCCGAGACAGGATTGAGGGTAAGGTAAGGAGGAGGGCCGCCAGTGGCAAAGCGGCTGCAGCGGCCCGAACTACTGGGTCACCGGGCTTTTCGGGGGTGTGTCCTGTTGCCCCGCCTCCCACCGGACAGGCCTAACAAGGAGGCTTATTAGGGTCAGCAACGGGAGAATAAATCTTCCTAGCTGGGGCCCGGTCGCCTAACAGCAGAGATCCGGGCCTGTGCTCCGGGCAGGGGTAGGACGGCGCGGCCGTGTGAAGGACGGGGTGTCTGTCTCGTAAGCACTACTTTCGAATAAAGCATTCTCCTCATCCCTCCCCGGGACAGTCACTTCTCTTCTTTGCGGAGGGGGTGGGGCTACACCCATAAGAGCGGATGCCCTAACTTTAAGGCGACAACTCGTGTTCGCGAGGACGGGAGGGTAAAAGGTAGATGGAGAATCAGTACTCGCCTCTCTCCTCAGGTTCCGGCTTTGATTTTGGCTCTGTCGCTGCCACCCGCTCATCTTCAACATGATACACTCTAGGCCTTAGACGCAAGCCTCTGACCTCGATCCTCGGAGCTGAGATCTTTTAACAGGGCCTTGCCCTCCTCTCTGGGCGGGTCCAGAGGCCAACCAATCAGGGAGCGGCACGCCGGCGTTGGCCCCGCCTCCTCCCTCACATCCGCCACTCAGGAGCCCCGCGGCACCGCCCCCGTCGCTCCCTCCCGCTTGGGGGTCGACTTAGTGTTGGACCCGGAAGTGGCTTTGGGTCACGAGGCTTCGCGGAGGAGGTGAGTGAGTCATGCGCGCGCGCGGAGGGGAGAGCTGGAGGGGGAGGGGAGGAAAGGGGGGCGGGGATGATGCAATGTTTGGCAACCGGTATCTGCGCGCGCACGCGCAGGGGACTACAAGGGTGGTGGGAGGTGCGGGGGGGGAGGAGAGAGGGCGGGGCGCCAGCTCCCGGTGCCCAACGGCCCCAACGGCCCCAACTGTGGTCGCCCCTAGGCTGCGGATTGAAGGTTCACTGCAGCTGGCCTCCCTCCAGAGCCCTCGTTCCGTCCTTCTGACTTCAGCCTCCGTTTTATCTCCACCAAAAGAAACTCCCATTTTCCTTGCCCCTGATCCCCTCCCTGCCAACGGACGCCAGGTCTTTTAAACCTCCCACCTTTGAAACTTTGCCTTCATCCACCAGGATTGTTTGCATTGAGTCTTCTTAAAGGGTCTTCTCTCAAAAGAAGCCAAGGAGCTTGACGCCCCTTGGTAGTCATTTTCAGCTCTTCTCTGAAGAGCACCCTTAAACTTTGTAAAGTTTCTGATGAGCCCTCGGCATGCCAGAATTCCTGTTCTTTGCCGGGTGGCCCCGATCCCACTGTTTCGTCTAGTCATCTCCCCCCAGTGGTGCTCCGGTGCCCTCGGCGAAGACCAGGCCCGCCCTTTTCAGTGCATCGGACCTGCAGGTCCTGTGACTCGCGGCTGTGAGGAGCTGGGCTCCGGGCGTCCCGCCTTAGGTGTTTGGGCTCCAGTAGAGCCTTGGTGCCCGGAACACCGCGCGCACGTGAGCGCAGCAACACCTGGACTGGGCCGTCAGGAGCCCAGACTCCAGTCTCGGCGGCCCCTCACTGGCCCAGGGACCCCAGGCCAGTCACCTAGTGTCGCCGCCCTTCGCCGTCCTTGTTCGTAAATAAAAGGCCGCGCGCTGTAAGTAAGATGAGATTATTACGAGCTTGGAAGCGGCTTGAACACAAGTGAAAAGCGCGGTGGAAAATGCAAACTACATTTCAAGTGCCATTAGGTAGAAAACGGAGGCCATGTGGTGGCCTGTTACATATCCTGTCATATCCTCATGGGGGCAGCCAGAGTTTGTCCTAAGAAACTGTCACAAGGCCAGTTGTGGCTGGATGGCACAGGCGGTGGCGTGACCGGTGACAGGTCCTCGGCCAGGCCTGCGCCACTGCTCCAGGGCTCCCGTTTCTCCTTCTGTAAGTGGGGGTGGGGGTGGCTTGGGCCAGATGGTCTCTCCTGGCCCGAAGACATGACCAGGTTGTCAGTGACAGGCAGAGGTCATGTGACTTGACAGGCCGGGGTCGTGTTTTGACGTGTTGACCTGGGGAGGCGGGTCAAGTCCCAGCACACTACCCGCGAAGCCTCTGGGGCGGGGCAGGGCAAGTCGCGACTTTCATCTTTTGGGGCCGGCTCCTCCTGGACCTGGCATTCCTGGCTCCCCCGACAGATTGTGGCTTTGGAAGGGGCCCCTCCCCGGGGAGGGCTGGGATTGGCCACCAGGGGCCTGGGACGAGGCTCGGACCCTTCCGCGGAGGGCGGGGGCCGGCCCCGCGTGGGGTGTTTGTTCTCTCAGGGATTAATGGGGGGTTGTGGGGGAGGGGCAGGCGCGCTCCCGCATGCGCACTGCGGCCCCTCCTGTTGGCTCGTCGTTGTCCGCTGGGCGGGGGCCCGGCCCCGCCCCTCTCCCGTCCGGGCAGCGGCGGCGGCGGCGGCGGCGGCGGCGGCGGCGGCAGAGGCGGCGGCGGCAGCGGCGGCAGCCTGCGCGGTGCCTTCTGGGAACGGAATCCCCAGGGCTGCCCCTGGCCCCCATGGCGCATGCGCGGGAGGCCGCTCGGTGATCCGCGGCAGCGGCGGCGGCGCTTCCTGCTAGGACCGGCCGGGGCTGTACCGGAGGCTCGGGCTCCACCGACCCTCCTCCCACTCCCTCCCACTCACCCTCTGGGCCGCGACTGCGCAGGGCGGGGCCGGCCGAACCATGGGCCGCGGTGAGTGCAGGGCCCGGCCCCCCCACCTCGCCCCTCCCCCTCCCCCTGCCCCTGCCCTCTGCCCCTGCGCGTCCTCCCGGCCCCGGCCCCGGCCCCGGCCCCGGCCCCGGCCCCGGCCCCGGCCTCACCTGCCCCCACCGTCTCCCTCCCGCGCCGCTCGACTTTTGCCTTCTTCACCTCCCTCCCCTGGTGCTTCGCCCACCCTCCGCCCGCCCTCTCCCCAAGTTCCTTCCTACTTCGGGCGCCTTCCCCTCCTCCCCAGGCGGAGGGAAGCGGGCTGGGTGACAGGGCGCCTTGTTATGAGAGGGAAAGTTTAGAAGCCGCCAGTGTGGGGTGGGAGCGACGGTGGGGTGGGAGAGAATACTTGCAGGTTTGTGGGGCGTCCCCGTATGTATCAGAGGAGAATCCCTCTTGGAGCTAAACTGAAGCCAGTGGGACAGGAGGTGCTGATTCTTCTTGCCTTAGGCTTGGGGGAAAATCCGGAGCTTCTGAGAATAGTGGGAGAAGACAGAACTGTGATTCCAACGTTTCTTAAGAAGACCCAGGTGAACTAGATCAGTGATTGTCTAGTGCAGCCAGGCCATGGTGGAGTCACGCTGGTACCACCCCAGCGAGCAGTTGGGCAGTTGCCTGGTGATCTGCTGGGCAGTCCATACTTTTTATATGATCTTCCTGAGGGCGAGGGAACAGCAGCGGCCAGCCTCTCTGGGAAACTTCCTAGAGATCATGGGAATTAACGCGCACTCCTGGCTGAAGGCTTCTGTCCTTGGTGGGATGAGGGGGCCTTGCCCTTTATATGTCTAGGGATTGGGCTGTGGTTCCCCAGTCCCTCAAAGCTGTGGCTTTGACCCTCTGGTCCCTAGGGACTGAACGTGGACAGGATGGTTGTGGACTCAGCCACCAGATCCCCGGGATCTTTCTGGGTACTTACCTCCTGTTATTAAGGATCTTTCCCTTGAGAGTATCCTGGTCTGTGGTGCTTTCGTGGGTTGGGCAGACTCCTGACTGTCCTTTCTCTCCCCTGTGTTGCAGGTGTGGGCTAAGCCGGCGGCCCCGGCTTTAGACTGGACCCCACCATGTTTGCAGACATGTTCAGGTAGCCGTGGTGGGCTGGCAGAAGGTTCCCCCTCATTCTCTCTCCCAGCTCTCCTTTGCTCCCGAGTTCTCTGGAGTCTCCCCACAGCCTTTGCCTTGGGGAGTGCCCCCTCAGGTGCCCGGCCCAGTGCAGTCGTGCTAAGGCTGTGGGAATGTGTTCCCAGGCGCGTGGGAGCTGACTACACACAATGAATGGGGGCAATGAGACCAGCGGAGCAGACAGTGCTGGGGGCCCTGCGGCCACGTCTGTCCCCGTCGGCTGGCAGCGCTGTGTTCGAGAGGGCGCTGTGCTCTATATCAGGTGCGGCTCCCCAGAGTTCCCGGCTCCTGTGCCCAGGCCCTTCAGCTGCCCGACTTTCCTCTCTTCCATTCCCTCCTCTCAAAGCGCAGACCGCTGGTGCCCTGTTGCTGTCTGCTCCCCTTCCTTCCTCAGCCTCTCTGCCCCCCGTGCCTCCCGTCCTGTGCACTTGTTCTGCCGCCGTCTCCTCCTCACTCTGCCTTTCCTGGGAGGTCTCTGAACTGTTCTTCCAGAGTGCCTTCCAGTTCACTGCCACCTAGCCTCACACCCTGACCCTGTCCTCTCCCAGTCCGAGTGGCACAGAGCTGTCTTCCTTGGAGCAAACCCGGAGCTACCTCCTCAGCGATGGGACCTGCAAGTGCGGTCTGGAGTGTCCACTCAGCGTCCCCAAGGTCAGAGCGGTGAGGGTGCGGCTCTCAGACCCAGTGCCGGCACAGGCCGAGGTCGCTCTGCTCAGATTCTGCTCCCTCAGGCTCCTCGTCCGTGCCTCCCACCTTACAGGTTTTCAACTTTGACCCTCTGGCCCCGGTGACCCCGGGTGGGGCTGGGCTGGGGCCAGCATCAGAGGAAGACATGACCAAGCTGTGCAACCACCGGCGGAAAGCGGTTGCCATGGCGACTCTGTACCGCAGCATGGAGACCACCTGCTCACACCCTTCTCCGGGTGCGTGTTCTGCACTTTCCATACTGGGGGAGACTGAGGGGCTCTGCAGAGGGGTGGGGCGGGGAGCTGCTTGGTGAGGGGGCGCCCAGGAAAGCTGGGAGTTCCTGGGGGGAGGCATGGAAGAGACACAGAGTTCTTGGAAGGGGAGCCACAGGTTGATCCTTCGTTTCTCATTTATTGCAGGAGAGGGAGCGAGCCCCCAAATGTTCCACACTGTGTCCCCAGGGCCTCCCTCTGCCCGCCCTCCTTGCCGAGTCCCTCCTACAACTCCACTCAATGGGGGTCCTGGACCCCTCCCCCCAGAACCAGCCTCAGTTCCGCAGGCTTTCCCCCTTCTCGCAGGCCCTGGGGGGCTCTTCCCACAGCCAAGGCTTCCTGACCCCGTCCCCTCTGGAGGCAGCGGCAGCCCTTGTTTCCTCCCGAGGGGCAATGCCCCCTCCCCAGCTGCACCTCCTCCACCTGCTATCAGCCTCAACGCCCCCTCATACAGCTGGGGAGCCGCTCTCCGATCCAGCCTGGTGCCCCCTGACCTGGGCTCTCCTCCAGCCCCCCATGCCTCCTCCTCACCACCTTCGGACCCTCCTCTCTTCCATTGTAGTGATGCCTTAACACCTCCTCCCCTGCCCCCAAGCAATAATCTCCCTGGTCCCCCTGGCCCCTCTGGTCCTGCCACTCAGCCACCAGTGTCTTCAGCCACTATGCACCTGCCCCTGGTCCTGGGGCCCCTGGGAGGGGCCCCCACGGTGGAGGGGCCTGGGGCACCCCCCTTTCTTGCTAGCAGCCTACTGTCTGCAGCGGCCAAGGCGCAGCACCCCCAGCTCCCCCCTCCCAGCACTTTACAGGGCCGAAGGCCCCGTGCCCAGGCACCCTCAGCTCCCCACTCCTCACTGCCCCGTCCCTCTCAGCGTCGTCCCCGCCGACCCCCGACTGTGTTGCGATTGCTAGAAGGGGGGGGCCCTCAAGCCCCCAGGCGGAGCCGTCCTCGGGCCCCTGCTCCCACCGCCCCGCCGCCTCCTCTCCCAGAGCCTTCCCAGCCAATTCTCCCTTCTGTGCTGTCCCTGCTGGGACTCCCCACCCCTGATGGAAGCTTTAACCTTGTGGGGTCAGATGCACACCTCCCTCCTCCCCCCACCCTCTCCTCAGGGAGCTCTCCCCAGCCCACGCACCCCACCCCACCCGCCCTCCCTGGGAGCACCAGTGGCAGCCTCAGCAGTGTGCCAGGTACGTGAGTGCACCGGGGACCTCCCAACCTTCGGGTTCAGAGAGACCGTGGGGACACTGCAGGGAGAGCTGGAGAGCTCTGTAGCGATTTTCTGGGTTGGGGGGCAGGGAGTTTGGATTCTTTAGACACTGGGAGAAAGGGTCTCTCTAGAGCTGAGCCTCTCTTTTTCTTTGCAGGTGCCCCTGCCCCACCAGCTGCCTCCAAAGCCCCCCTAGTCCCCAGCCCTGTGCTTCAAAGCCCATCTGAAGCGCTTGGGATGGGGGCCGGCCCAGCCGGCCCTCTGCCTCCCCTGGCTGGTGGGGAGGCTTTCCCTTTCCCCAGCCCCGAGCAGGGCCTGGCGCTGAGTGGAGCCGGCTTCCCCGGGATGCTAGGGACCTTGCCCCTTCCTCTGAGTCTGGGACAGCCTCCACCTTCTCCATTGCTTAGCCACAGTTTATTTGGCGTGCTGGCTGGGGGAGGGGGACAACCTCCCCCTGAGCCCCTGCTCCCCCCACCAGGGGGACCTGGCCCTCCCCTAGCCCCAGGTGAGCCCGAAGGGCCTTCACTTTTGGTGGCTTCCCTGCTTCCACCACCCCCCTCAGACCTTCTTCCACCCCCTTCTGCACCTCCTAGCAACCTCCTTGCCTCTTTCCTGCCCTTGTTGGCCCTGGGCCCCACAGCTGGGGATGGGGAGGGATCTGCAGAGGGAGCCGGGGGTCCAAGTGGGGAGACATTTTCAGGTTTGGGAGACCTGCCCCCCCTGCTGTTCCCCCCACTTTCAGCTCCCCCCACCCTCATAGCTTTAAATTCTGCGCTGCTGGCTGCCAGCCTGGATCCCCCCTCGGGGACGCCCCCCCAGGTGAGGATAGGGGGTGGGTGGGTGGGACAGAACAAGAGGTAGAATCAGAGATGGGAGCTGGGACTCAAAGGCTTTCAGTTTGATGTCTGAGCTCTTCCTTAGGGCCTTTGAGGAGGGCTTAGTTCTTAGCTGGGGGTAGGATGGACGGTAAGAACTGGGTCTGCATTTAATAAGCATGGCCTGCTTCAGTGGGGCTTCAGTGAGACTGTATATGTGAAAATACTATAAACTTACTGAATACTTTACACATGTAGGATGTTACAGCCGTTTTCTCTTCTCAGCCCTGTGTCCTGAGCACCCCCCAACCTGGACCACCTACCTCCAGTGTCACCACGGCAACTACTGACCCGGGGGCCTCCTCTCTGGGCAAGGCCCCCTCCAACTCAGGGAGACCCCCTCAGCTCCTCAGTCCTCTGCTGAGTGCCAGCCTGCTGGGTGAGTCTGAGGGAAGACTGTGGCGTGGGAGAGAAGGACGGACGCAGAAAAATGGAGGAGACTAGATGAATTAGGGAAGAAAGTCTGTGACCACTTGAGTAAAGCCTAAAAGAACAGGGTCTGCCCAGCCTAACTGGTTTGCCCAGGGAGACCCCTGATTTTACATTTCCTAACAGGCGACCTGTCCTCGCTGGCCAGCAGCCCCGGAGCCCTCCCCAGCCTGCTGCAGCCTCCTGGCCCTCTTCTCTCTGGCCAGCTGGGGCTGCAGCTCCTCCCTGGGGGGGGCGCTCCTCCACCCCTCTCAGAGGCTTCTAGTCCCCTAGCCTGCCTGCTACAGAGTCTCCAGGTGAGGGGATGGGTGTGTGTGTTAGGGAGAGAATTTTTTTCCCAAACTGGAAATACAGACATTTCAAGTTAAAGTAGCTGGAACTGCGTTTGAAACTGACAAGAGATGTGTTTTGTCTGCAGATCCCTCCAGAGCAGCCAGAAGCCCCCTGTCTGCCCCCTGAGAGCCCCACCTCAGCCCTTGAACCGGAGCCTGCCCGGCCTCCCCTCAGTGCCTTAGCCCCACCCCACAGTTCTCCCGATCCCCCAGTCCCTGAGCTGCTCACTGGGAGGGGGTCAGGGAAACGGGGCCGGAGGGGAGGAGGGGGACTTAGGGGCATTAATGGTGAGGCCAGGCCAGGCCGGGGTCGAAAGCCTGGCAGCCGGCGGGAGCCTGGCCGACTGGCCCTCAAGTGGGGGGCACGTGGTGGCTTCAATGGACAAATGGAACGGTCCCCAAGAAGGACCCACCACTGGCAGCATAATGGGGAGCTGGCTGAAGGGGGTGCTGAGCCCAAGGATCCATCCCCTCCTGGGCCCCATTCTGAGGACCTTAAGGTGAGTGTGGATTAAGCAATGGTTGTCTGGGCACAAAGGCCCTGAGGAAAGGTTGAGGCCAAGGTGCCTTTTCCTACACGCAGTCCATCTTTTCTCAGGTATCCCCAGGGGTGGTCAGAAAGTCTCGTCGTGGCCGCAGGAGAAAATACAAGTGAGTATACTGGCTTTCTCTGGCTTCTTGTTGGGTTTATAGCAATAGTTACAAGTGATTTGGCTTTCGAAAAGTACTTACTTGCATATGAATAAGGATATCATGCCTATACTATCCACATGTAGAAAGTTTCCCACCCAAACTCTGAAATGCCCCTGGCACTCGGGGAGGTGTTCCTGATCCACCTGTGCCCTTATTGCAGCCCAACCCGGAACAGCAACAGCTCCCGCCAGGACATTACCTTGGACCCCAGCCCCACACCCCGCGTAAGTGTGCGTCACTATGTCGGTGGGGGGGAGTGCATATGAAGGATGAGGCAGGAGGAGAAGGAGGTTAGCAGGAGTGGGGAGAAAATAAAGGACTTCCTGATACCCAGCTGTTTGATCACTTCTTTCGACTTCCCCTCTTGTGTAGGCGGCTGTCCCTCTGCCTCCCCGGGCCCGCCCTGGCCGTCCTGCCAAAAACAAGAGGAGGAAACTGGCCCCATAGCAGCCATACCTGGAGCTGGAGCTGACCCTGGCTGGGGAGAGCTGAGCCTCGGGAGCCCCGCCAGCCACCTGCACCTGTGGACAGTGGGTGGGGGCAGTCCTCCCCACTCAGAGCACAAATGCAACCCCTTCCCCCACAGTCCCATCCTGAGCCATTGCAGGGGGTAGGGAAGCTCACCCCCTCCCCCCCCCCAAAGCCATGTCACTGAAAAGGCCTGGGGGGGGGTGGTATATGGCCCTCTCCCCACCAGGCTAAGGGGAAAACCCCCTCCCCCAGGTCTTTTATTTGTTTAAGTTATTTTTGCACAAATGACTCTTTTATATTTAATTCGACTTCATTGCCTCCCTTCTTGAAGCCAGCAGGCTCAGTTTACAAACCTGTGAGCTACTGTTGGCTGCTGCCCTCCTTCCCAATGAAAGGTACAAAGCAATAAGCATCATGCGTCCTCCCCTCACCCCTGCCAACACCCCTCTGCCTCTGGCTCAGGTTGCTCAAAGCACAGATCCCCCTCTTACCCCTGTCCCCAGGTTTGAAACACATAGCCTCATTTCAAGGTGTAGCCAGCTTCCCTCCACTTTCCTCTGGGATATGAAGAGGGGATAAGGGGGCAAAGAGAGCCCTCTGGGTCTCTCCTTCCATACACACTACACTGCCCCTTCTCCCCCATCAAAACGCTCAGAGACGTTGTGACGATGCGACTGAGGATTATGCAACGTGGTCCAACCGGAGCGGCCAGCATGACCAGCTGTCCAGGGGCTGCCTCCTGCCTTTTCTTTTGTAAAGACAAGACCCTTGGGAGTTTTAATTCAGTTTTGTACTTGCCCTGTGGGGCCTCCACTGCTTTTCTATGGGAGACACTCTTAATTTAACAGATGAGAATATTTTGAAACTCTGGCTCTGACTCTGTCCTCATTTTTTCCTTAGTTCTTTTGTAAGAACAGATTATAATTTAAATAATAACCTCTCTCTACCTTCTTCTGCGGTAGAGAGTGCTCAGACTGTTTGGCTGTGTATGTTTCTCTCAGTGCTGCCTCTTCCCCAGGAAACAGCAGAGGCCACACAGAGTACAACAGCATTTAATGGTCAGAACAGTTGTACAGTGTTACAGTCAGCCACAGAAGCTGTGCTGGAGGACAGGACCCAGTCCTCCCCCACACCAGGCAAAGCAGTTTGGGCAGGAGCTGGCACGTGGCTGGGCCACGTCCTCATCCCTGTGGCCTAAGGGGAGACCACCATTTAACATCCCCAGCTTCCACCACTCTTCAGAGGAGGGGGTTTAAGCCCCACATGCAAGAAGCCCTTGCCCCAGTGTCAAACGGGACGCAAGAGTTAGGATTAAGGGGAAACCCTGTGTAAGGTATCATGGAGTGCGAAGGGGCAGGGGTTACCCCGTCCTCCGTCACCCAGAGCTGCTCACTTTCCCAGTTTCTTCATCCGTTCGTCAATGCTGGCAAAGTTCCCCTCAATTGTGGACAGGTTCTCACGCATCGTCGTCTGCACCTGGAAGGCGAGAGAGCTGCTTTACTGTCAGGTTCAGGCGCTAACCTGGGTGAGGACCGGAAGCATTCTCTTGGAGAAGACAGAAGACATGGAGGAGAATTCCCTGGTGGTCCAGTGGCTAGAACTCTGCACGTTCACTGCTGGGGCCCAGGTTCAGTCCCTGGTTGGGGAACTAAGATCCCACAAGCCACACAACAGAGCCAAATTAGAAAAAAGAAATGGAAACAGCTTGTGGGCCCCAGAATGGGAAGGGGACTTGGAGCACCATGGACCTAGCATGGGATCTGCTAAATAGGCAGGCCTCTTAAGAATTCCCATCCTGATTTTAACCAGAACAGTTCTTTCATCTGTTTTATGTACTGAGGGGGAAAACAGGATTTTGTTGAAGTAAGGGTTTCACTCGTCTAAAATTTTAGAGCACTGCTCTGGAGGAAGAACATATGCCAAGCACTCTATCTTGACAGTGCTGGGATGCCAGACTCCCAACTGTGGTGCTTCCCTCAGCGCCGAGAACAGTGCCTCCACCAGAAACTGAGGACTTGCTATGTGCTGGGCACTGCTTGGAAAATGACGCTCAGCGTTAGGAAGGAAACGGCAAAACCAGGTGGGAGCCTGGCTGCAGACTTCAACGCCCAAGTTCCGTCTAGTGTGCTGTGCTCAGGAACATCTGGTTGAGGACCCAGGGAGGATAAACCCAGCTGAGAGTACGGAGAGAAAAGGGAGGTCTCAGGAAGAATGGAGGCTTCCCGAGCTCTGACCTGTTCACTCACATTACTTCCTCTAAGCCATGTAACTCTGAAGCAGGTACAATCTGCCAGATGGTGAGATGGAGGGTCACAGGTTAAGTAAGTTGTCAGGTGTCTCATGGCAACTGAGAAACTGTATGGAGGCTCACACCAAACTCCTGCCTCACCACCGTGCCACCACATGGGCCGAGGCGGGACCCTCTGGAGCTGAGGCTGGCGGGCCTCGCCTGTGCGTGCCAGGGAGGGGAGGCAGCCGACCAGAGAGGAGCGCTCACCTGAGTCAGGAGGGCAGTGTTGTCCTTGAGGGAACACGCGATCATCTGCTGCGTGGCGTCCAGGTGTGTCAGAAGCTGGCCAAACTGCATGGCTGTGAAAGGCCAGAATGGCAGGCATGGCGTCAGAACCCAGGACCAGGGGCAGGGGAGCAGGGCTGCCCACTCCCCAGTGCCCGCTGACTCCCCGTGGGGCTGGCCCCCCACCTTGCTCGTGCAACTGCTTGATGCTGACGAGTCTCTGCACCAGCTCAGGAAGGGAGGTGGCGATGGGACTCCAGCGCTGCATGGTCTCATACAGCTGGTGCACCTGGAGGGGTGGCAGGCGCCAGCCTTCAGCCACACACACCCTCAGGGTGGGACACGGGCCCCGCCCAGCGCGCGTGCGGACAGGGAAGCACCGCCCGCGCTCAGCTGTGAGCGAGTGAGGAAGCGAGCTGAGGGCTCCAGCACGGACGGCACGTGAGGGAGCAGGACGGGGTGCGGATGGGGGGGGAGGATCTCTTCCTGACCTTGCTTTGTGTATCTGCATCCTCTACAGAAGCTTTATGCTTGGCGATTTCATTCACTTTTCCCAGCACGCTCTGAAAGCAGATTTTAAGGTCCACAGTAAGGGCATCAAAGCCTTCCAAAGTCACTAGCTGCCTGTAATCCAATATGCCTCCACTTAATACCTGTAACCGAGCCTCCACTTGGTCCAAAACTGCAAGGTCCAGGGCGCCCACCTTTGCCTGCAACAGCTCTACAGTATCCTGGGGGTGGGGTCAGGACAAGTGTCATGAAGCAGACAGAATCAGACTAGAAGAGGCCACCTCACATTCCACTGAAGGTAATGAATAAACAGCTACAGATCCAAAAACAATTTTCTAAGCAAACCAAATCGTGATATCCCCTCTGTCATCCGAACACTCCAGTTCCTTTTACACTCACCATGAGGCAGGCTCCCTGCAGACCTGCGGAAAGGGGATTCTGATGGGGAAAAGAAGCAAAGAAGTCAGTGGTTCTCATCTCTCCAGGTGATTACCACCTTCTCCCATCCTTTCTGGTTCCAGCAGGCAACTACTGGCTGCTCCTGTAACTGGAACCTGTTCCTGACTCCTCCCCAGATTCTGTGGAAGGCAGTGCGCCCTAGGGCTCAGGATGTGAGGGTCGGAACAAGTGTAAGGGAGCACCTGACCTGAGCATCCTGATCACAGCGCACAGTGGCTTCCAGCTCCGTCAGGCGCTTCTCGAGTTCTGCCACCTAGGAGAGGGGGGAGGGGAGACTGGCCATCCACCTCCCTCCCTCCTGTTGCAGTGGGAGGTCAATCCTGCTCTTTGCTGGTCTGCGTGCCCTCCCCTCCCCTCCCCTCCGCCAAGGGATTTCTTTCTCTGGAACACAGCACTAATCACAGTCTTAAATGAGACATCAAGAGGAATCAAGCATTTCCAGCACCCTCTCCCCAGATGTGATTCCTTGGAGGGCAGCAAGAAAGTCTCTAGAGCCATGTCTTCCCTGGCCCCTTAACCAACATTACAGACACAGACACAGACACACACACACACAGACACAGACACACACACGTACTTTGGCAGCTTGAGAGAACCTGTCCTGCTCAGGCCGAGAATGCAGTTCGTAAGTGACCAGGCTGCTATCTGGGGGGCTCCCACTGGTGGTCTTGCCCCCTGAACCAGTCCCTTTGCTGTTCTTTGTTGCCTCCAGCTGCAGCAGTAGGCGCCTGGATCAAAAAAGCAGCACTATTATCACGACTTGAGGATGTGGGTCTGCGCAGTCACTTGCTTCTGCCTCAGGGTCAGCATTAAGGAGCAGCTGGGCCACCCCCCCCTTCGCAGCCCTGTCAATACCTGGCTGAACTCCCTCCACACCCCAATGAGCAATGATTTCCCAGCAAAGTCTGGCACCCACTTAGCCAGAGCTCCATCGGGGTCTGTGAGGTTGACTGCGGCATCTGGTCCCAGCAGCTTCTCCAGATGGGAAGCAACCAGCTGCTGCTTCAGGGCGGCCAGCTGTTTAGCCAGCACCACGGGGGTCAGCTTCTCCTCAGTGGTCGATTCCTTCACTGTTGTCTGGAATGAAAACAGACAGACAGTGAGGGGTGGTAAGAGTGAGTGAAGGAAAAAAACAGATCGAGACCCTTAAAAGACAGCTGTGGCTGAAAGTCACTGGACTGCTCCTTACCCACTTACAGCACTAACTATAAATTCATGTGCATTCCCGAACTCTGAAAACCTCAGCCCCTAGGGAGGAGCTTAGGGAATCTTTCTCCTCCTGCCGGGAGGTCTTCCTCTGATGTACGTCATAGCAAAGAGGCGAGACGAGAGTCTACAGTCACCTTGATTTTTTCAACTTCAGCTGTGAGCTCTTGGACCTCATGCAGCAGTCTCTGGTACTTTTGCTGGGGTGTCTCCTTCACTCCCAGACCCTCTCCAAGCTAGAGAGCAAGCACAGATGGTGACATCACACCTCCTAGAACAGGGAAACTCAAGAATGTACCGCCCCCCCCCCCAAAAAAAAAAACAATGTATCCAAACCCAGTTCGGGTTTGTAAGGGTACCATACCCAACTAAGAATCCACCATCGTCCTCACTCAGAAGAGGTGCAGAGAGCTGGGGGCCTGGAGATGCTCCATAGGCAACAGCAGGGGGACAAAGCATCCCCCCCTGCATCCAGCTGGGCTCCTCAGGGCCCCCAACCAGAGAGGAACCCGGAACCCCACCTATATCCCTCTGCTCTCTCCTAAATGCCCACATGATAGCATCACTGCACTATTCACATCAACACACAAACAACAAACCATCTCATATTCTCCAGATTCATATCCCGTTCTTTTGGTTTTTCCAATTCGATCTGAGAAATCTGCCAAGAAAAGAAGATGGAACTGAGGGCCTGATCAAGACCCACGGCAGTCATGGTCTCAGTGACTGTGCGGGCTTCCATAAGACAGCTCTTTCCCCAAAGTAAATGTCAGTGAGGCCTGAGGTCAGGCTTCCCCATCCAATTTCCAACCAGTCTCACCAAGTCCCTTTGTGCCCACTCTCTTGTCTTTGAACTTGTCATAGGCAGCATTGGGATTGACAATGATGTGCTCCACACTGGTACTCGTCAGCTCCTCCTGCAGAAACAGGTAGTTCAGGCCAGGGGCAGATTCATTCCCACCCTAGAACTCCCCAGAGCCCCCCAAATCCCCGAACCATTAGGAGACAGGGCTCTACTCTCCCAAGGGGAACGAAGGACAGCTCCAATCCAAGCTACCGACCCAGGTTCACCCTAGGAAATGAAAGCTTCCTGGTAAGTTTGGAGTCTCAGTTGTATGAATATTAACACCCTGATTCCACTGGGAACAGAGGCGGCATAACCTCCCCACCCGTTCTGTACATAAGCCTCCTCATCCCCTCCCCTTCCCCAGTCCAACTGGGCCCTCCCAGTTATCTGGCAACACGATGCACTCAGGGCAAGAAACCAACCTGACCTCTTTTAACCTTCCCCTCCCAAAAGTAAATTTCCTTGCTGCTGAGGAAGTCCATTTGCAAGCTAGCCTCCCGTCTTTGCTGGAGGGAGAGAAGAGCCATCAGGCTATTGGCTCCTGAGAATCAGAACTCGCGTGTGCTGCTGAAGGGAAGACAACCACTCTTAGACACAAAAGAAGGCTGGCAGAGGACCTGGCCAGATGCCGTTTCCAGACTGCCGTGAAGTCAGGGAATTCAGGGGATACAGAGAAGAGGCAGATATTGTGTTATGTTTTAAGGGACATCTTGGAAGCAACAGCATAAGCTGTATCTGTCTGCCAAAAGTGCCCATGGGCAAAGGCCACACGTACATTCTGAAACAGAGACAGCCGCAGCACTCGCCTCTTCTCCCTGACCCTCTGCTGTTTCTCAAGCATGAAGCTCTTCCATAAGGAGGGGACATGGTAAACGAAGTGAAAGAAACTTCACCCTAGAAACCGAGGCAGAAAGGTTCCCTCCTTGCTACATATCTGTCAGTGGTTCAGATTCTAGTAACGACACCAAAACCAAGTCCTCCAGACCGCATGTCTCTCCTATGTCAGCAGTCCGACAGGTCTCATCATGCTACTGAAGGCAGTGGAAGGAGACCTGGAAAGCCTTTCCTCTTGGGGTGGACATCACCTTCTACTGGAGGAAGGCAAAGAAAGTCTTCTTTTAACCACAATGGTTCTCAGCCCTGGCTGCACAATAGAATCACTTAGAAAAGGGGGGGGGGGGGGGGGGAGGGATGGGCTCACCTCTGTGGATTCTGACTGAACTGCTCTGAGGCAGGGCCAGGGCAGCAGGCCAGTTTAAAGCTGCCCAGGCCATTCTGATACGTGTCCAGGACTGAGACTCTCTGACTGCCAGTGGGCACCGGGGGCTGGCAGGGGCGGGGACAGCTTCTGATGGACAGACGTGGAGACAGAGCAGAAGACATAAGCCCCACCCTTCATCTCTGCTCTTAGAGGAGCAATCAGTGTGAGTGGCAGTTTCATAAACGAGGGAGGGGGCAGGTAAGGAGAAAACATCAACTCTGCTTTTCACCTCTTCAGGGAAGTGCTGGGCAGATGGGCAAGAGCTAAAAAAGATTAAGGGGAAATAAAAGGTTTCCCATATCAAAGTGCCTAGGGGAAAAAACAACTGAGCCACAAATTCTTCTCTCAACCTTTTCTGAACGTTATGGCCAGAGCACCCACTGGTCAAATAAATGTGGTCTCAGGCTTCTAAAAAGTGTCTGTCTGAGGTGGACTCACGTTCAGGAGAGAACATCACCCTCTCTCAAGTTCACCCTCAAGAGTAAGAACATGCCACTCCTCCCTCTGACAATGAGGCAGGGAAAAAAACACCTCTTTGGAAGGCAGAGTCTACAGACTAAGGACAGAAATCACAGCTACCATTTTGTTAAGCCCTTACTACGGGCCAGGCACTACCCAGACGAGAACATACTTTCTTATTTAGTTTTCTAAAGAGGGAATGTGTGGAGTGGAAAGGGCCACCACACAGGGTCCGAGTGTCAGAGCTTCTGGACACAGCGGGCACGGCCAGCGCTTTCATCTTACTGGTCCTGCGGCAGGAGCACGTCCCGGGGCAGAAGGCTGCCCAGCGCTGGCACCCTCCCAGAGCCTCTCCGAGGGTGCGGCCCCGAAGGCTCAGGTGGACAGCACACTTGAGCCCTTCAGAGGCACCGACTCTGCCAGGGTCTTGGAGGTCTGGGGGCATGGGCTGGAGGTAGCGCCATTACAGTGATTCACGAGGTGGGAAAAGGTCAGCTGGGGTTGGGGTTGAATAGAGGAACAGAAGATTCAGTAGAGACGAAAGGACAGAGAACCACTGCCTATCATAGCACACCCCGTTAAAAAGCAGATGAAAGGTCAGGCTTCTTACCAGCTCCTTGTGGTTTCCCCAGAGGTGAGAAAATCAAGAGAGTTAAAAGGAAAGGGAGTGGGGAAATGGGGGTGAGGGAGGGAAAAAAAAAGACAAAATTGTTATTAGCAAATTGTCACATGCACTACATGACAGTCTTCAAATACACTGCATCACAGGGCCCAGGGGAGCCTAGCAAAATTTGGGGGCCAAGAAATTTCAGCTGGGGTCACTGCATACTCCAAGAGAAAGAAGAGCTTGGGACCCTTTCCTCTCTGGTAGTCAGGATGTCGTGAAGCTTTGCCGTGAACAGCAGCAATTCAGGATCACCTGGGAACTAAGGGTTAGGTGCTGCGAGCCAGTGGCGTGGAAGAAAGTGGGGGCAGAGAAGGCTGGGGGAGGCAGGCAGAAGCTGTAGACGGCAGAGCGTGAAGCAGAGGCTGTGGAGGTAGAGTCTGAGGGCCCGTAGCTGACTGAGGGTCCATGATCACTAAGGTGGGCAGCTCACGGCTCAAGTCTCCCTGTCTCTCCGTTTCTCTGGTTTTGGAGAATTAGGCATCTGAATGGCAGAATCAATCATAATGCAGGTGCTTATGTAAATGGTGTCATGTGACTTTGTGTTAAGCAGAACAAAATGAACTTTCTAGATTATAGATGGTAAGTTCAATGAAATGCGAAGTACCTAACTGCAGCCCCATCCTCATTCAGTCGCCAGAGGAGAGGCAGGGCAAACCCTGGTCCCTTGTGAAGTCTGCTGTGTTTGTCCATCTTGAGTGCGTGGAAACTCACCGCGCACTCTGAGGGACCCAGGGCAACTCTGCCACGATGCGTTAGCACAGAGTCCACAAGATACCCAGACTCACAGCTACCAGACATGCGCAGAACATATTTCTTCACCCCTCTGTTCACAGGGGTTGGAGGGTATACAATGAGGAAAAGTGAGAGTCTTTCAAAAAGAGGCCTTATTTTAGCCCAAGCCACATAGACAAGGCTCCACTTCCAGGCAAGACTGGTTAAAGAATTGCCAGGAAAGGATGGATATATGTGTATGAAGAGACAAAATGGGATAAACACAACTACATTCTGCCCCCGAGATGTCAGCTAGCTGCATCAGAACTTCAACCTCTTCATTCCCTTCTCATGCCAGGGTGCAGCCCAGCCAAGACTCCTCGCTCAGTTCAGGGCAGAGGGGGATCCAGGTCCTGTGGCCTAAGGCTGGGATGTCTCTGCAGAGAGCATGGAAGCACTTGTGGGGTTAGAGTTAGGGTTAGGGGAGGCGCACACACTTTCCTTTTCTCTTGCCTCATCAAGCTAGAGGCAGTTTGATTAAAAACTCAAGGGAAAAGAGAGGACAATGGGCCATAAGTTCAAGTCCAAGTCATGAGGAATAAGCAGAATGGGGGAGGACAGAAAAATTTAAACAAGGAAAAGTGGTATATGTATATTAACTTGTAAATCATACATACCACCTCCAAGTCTGACCTATGGGTGGGTTGGGAAATGAGATTTTTGCGATAATGTCTGTAACCTGGAGTAGTAACAGTTACCATGGGAGCCTACTAAACACAGCCAACGTGATTAGAATTCTAAGTGCCTTGACCCCAGGTACATGACTCCCCAGTCCCTCTCATTAATAACCTCCCAGACTCCCCAGGGCTGTTTGGCTAAGTGGCTGTGCCTCAGAGGGCAAGACCTGAGGTTCTAGATCAGAAATGGGAAGAGGTCACTGCCGCTCCATTAGCCTGTTCAGGCTCTTTGCCAACACCACAGCCAGGGGGACTTCAGAACCATGACGACAAGGAAGATGGGTAGCGCTGTAGAATAGAACTGTCCAGGATGGACCAACACAGTGCTGACCATCCAACCACCTCTAAAGGAGGGGTACAGAAACAGGAAGACTTGTGGAAGCACAGAGGAGCCAAGTTAGTTCCTTAAAATGCATGTAACATCCCTTTCCTAGCCCATTTACCTTCCTCTAAAGGCTTAGCATAAGGGAATATCAAGATGACGTTTTCATCTTGATCAGGTATAATCCACACTGCTAAGAAGTGAGGACTGCTGCTGTCCCCCCGTTCTTAACCCGTGTCCAGAATGGCAAAAAGCCACTCCTTTTCTCTTCACTCCAATTCAGTTTGTGAAGGAGAAAGGCAACCCCCTTCCAACTCCTGCTCTTAAATCCCCCTGTCCAGAAGTGTTCCCTGTCTCCACGTTTCTATCCCATCCTCCACTGGACAGTTTTATTCTGCAGACCTCACAGGGGAAGAGACAATGATTCATGAATCATAGTTGTGTTTCTAAACGTTGATTAAGAATCTTTAAGCATAAGGCCAGCAGGCCCCTTAGTGACCCGGAGAGAGATGCATCAGAATTTAAAACAATCAGCTGCGACAACAGCACAGCGAGAGCATGGCATGCGAGACGGCAAATGAAAAAAACATGCAGAGAAGAAGCACTGAATGGTCTTACTTGTGCAAACTAGTGTCCAGGCAGGGTGGTGAGGAGGGAGGATGGGGGAAGCATTAGGAAAAACTCAGGTAAGTTCAAGTGCGCCAACAGTCAATGAACACAATCAAGCATACTCTGTGATAGATATCCCAAACTGTGAGGAAGAGAACTTACTATCTCCCATCTCAGGCTGGTGGAGGGTCTGGCATTATTTACCCTTTGGAGAACAGAAGCCCCTGCCAGGGCCCCACCAAACTGAGGCTAGGTCATTTTTTTTCCCCTTTCACATGGCATCAGGATAGGTATGGCATAAAGGGAGGAAGTAATCCTATTTCTAGTGAGTTTTCTAAACTTACTCCCCCTTGCTCCAGCACTTAAAAAGCCAGGAGCCGAATGCCTACACAGACCCAAACGTAGGCTGTGGACTCAGTGGGGACGGAATTCCAACTGGGAATTAGCTTCCCTGACAAGACATTTTAAGAAAAGCTTCCAAAAAGCTCACGGCCCAAATCAACCCAGGAGTGTCTGATACGAAGAGGGGATCCTCCTACACCGAAGAGGAAAGGGCTAGCCTGTGTGGTTCTCTGGCCCATTCACTTTAGAATATTTTAGCTCCTGCTAAAATTGTTTTAAAGGGATAGCAGGAAAATCAGGACCATTTTCACCTAAAATAAAACCTTCTACTATTTACTCTTCCATCCTTCCCAATATGGGAACTGCAAACTTTCCCGTTTAAGTTAAACTAGCAATTACAATTTTTTGGGTGTATTACAGGGTATTATTTCCTTCGGCAGCCTGATTTCTTCCACAGTGAAGCGATCGAAGGAAGGTGAAGAGACAGTGAAGGTCGTCAATATCCTTTGACTACTTCTTTAAATAAAAATCTGGAGACTGCCCTGAAAGGTTCCATTAAGAAGCTGATCGAATTGGTTGTCTCCAGGGAGGAACTGAGCATTGGCAGGCAGCAATGGGAACAGACACTTTTTTGTTCTATGTGCATATATTACCTATTTTAAAAACTAAAAAAATTAAAGTTCCAAATAATCTGGAGACTGAGGCAGAACATGCTCTTGCTGGAGTTAAGACGGTGACTGAAACCTCACAGTTCAGCCACAGTAGCAGCGGTGTTCACTGTGACCCACACTGGGTCTTGGGAAGGTAAGTGAGAACGGGCCCAGCTGCTGGTGAGAAGCCAGGCCTCAAGGAAATGAGGATGCTGGGTTGTCTAAGTACAACCAACTGCTCCTCAAGTTGCACACTTGCGTCAGTATTAAGAGCAGGGGCAGAACCATTAGTCAGCTGACTTCCCGAAAGCTGCCCTCGTAAGGCCCACAGGGACAGGCAGGGGCCAGAGACATTAGCTGACATCGGGAAACATCTCGGGCCTCCCCCACTCCTGCCGGGGCTCCTGAAGCTGCTGAGCGTCTCCCAACCCTGCCCACTCCTCCCTAGTGACAGTGTCATTCTGCTGGGCCTTTGGTGATGGAGGCAACTCAGTTCCTCTTCTGTTTACCATCCAGTTATTATCGACTTATAAACTGGCAATCTGGCTACACGCTGCAGGAAATGAACATCAGCCCGTGAGCCACCCCACTAGGTGCTACTAAAATAGGCTGCTCAGGTTCAACAGGGAGACAGCCAACTGGGGCAGAAGTGTCAGCTTCTTCCATGCCTGGGATGAAGGTCATGTCTTTTTATTAAGAGATAGCCCATGACTTTGAAAGGAAAATTACAATTAGTTTTTGGTTTGGAAAGGGGACTGCTATGATATTACCTGTCTGATCATGGTCAGTGACAAAGGGACAAACTTCCATTCATTATTTCACCATGGAGGCTTGATATTTTACAGGCAGGGCCCTAGGTCAGAGCTGAACAGTCTCTGAACTATGGTAGCATAATGGAGTCCTCAATATATATTCTCCTGCCCTTTGAGTCAGAGATAGCTTCCTAATAAGATCTCTCTTGGAGTGAAGGTGTACACCTAGGTCCTGAGCAATGACACCATCTGCATTATCTTCAGATACGCAAGTGTGGGGGACAGACTGGCATGCCAGCAGGTATAGAAGCAACAAGAACACACCACTCAGAGAGGGGACGAGGAAGGTGTTCCCCACAAAGAAGGAACCACTTCCACAGGGGGATCAAATAAGGAATAAGTGAGTACGCCAAGCCATACACTGTAAGCCAGCAACCAGCATTCTCCACAACTAACCAGCCCCACAGATGTAGCCACAGGACTCACAGACACACATACAGAGCCTGTTCCCACTGACTTTTGGTCACCACTTTTCTGAGATCTCACACCATCAATGTGACCCTAAACCCATCTCTCCTTG
Source organism: Hydropotes inermis (assembly GCA_020226075.1). NCBI lineage: Eukaryota > Metazoa > Chordata > Mammalia > Artiodactyla > Cervidae > Hydropotes > Hydropotes inermis. The sequence continues at coordinate 51,541,732 of CM035294.1, read as the reverse complement.
CAAATTATAGAACCTAAAATACATCCCATAAGACATGTGAACAGATCCTTGGTCCCCTTGGCACTTACACTCAGAGTTTCCACTATGTTCACTTCATTCACTCAATTATTTTCTTTCATGTTTCCTACATGTATCCTAACTCTCCCATGAGCCTGGGGGATTTTTGAGGGCAGGGACATTTTTTTCCTCTGTACTGCACAAAAATCAACACAAAATGAACACTATCAATAAACAACGTGAAGTGGTTTCCCTTATGGTTAAAATGTGTCCACAGCGAATTCCTTCCTCTTGAGTTCTTCCTAAATCTGAAAGTGCTATCAAGTCCTCTCCTCTGCTAATATGAAACATCTATGTTCTTCGTCAAATTCGCTCTGCTCTGACCAGCTCTCTTATCTTTCTGAAGTCTCCAATTCATTTTCCTTGCCTAGTGGATTCTGGATACTCACGTAAAAGAGTACTCCTCTATACTTCAAAGTCTAGCTTGTTAGGATGTAAGTGATATATTTTATGAAACAGAAGGTCTAGGTATTAAACTCATGCACTTTTAAAGTGCTCAGGCTTCATGATTCAATACCATGGGCTAGCATTACTGGGGCTAAGTCACTAGCACCCAGCCTGTTTTGAGATATTTCAATTTTATTTAAAAGGCGTAAGTATCCAGCCTCTTAGTTTTAATTCCACTGACCTGACTCTCCTTCCTGGCATTGCTCATTCGCAAGCCCTGCGACCTACGTACCACTCAGGCTGGGTTGGCATACCCGCTTATTGCTGTGGCTCACCAGAAAAGGGAAAGGGCCTGCCTGGTAGAGAGAGATCAGAATCCACAGGAGTCCTGAGGCAGCACATAGTCTTACCGCATCAAACTCTGCTTGATCATCCTCAGGCAGGTCGCTGGTTTCATAAACATCTGGCTCGTTCCTGGCCTGCAGGTAAAAGCAGTGACCATCCAACCTCACTACCCAGCACTACCCACCCACACCCCTGACCCCACTCCATCTGAACAAGTGAACAGAGAAGTCAGGCTGTGATGCCAGGATTCTGCCCCTTCTTTCACCTGCTGGGTGAACAGCATGTCGCTTCCCATGTCTTAACAGGGGTGGGGATAACAGTGGGGATGACTGATGGTAAATGGTGAGTGTTAAGTGACTGACAAAGATGTTCCCCTGCATCTGAAGGGTGACGCGTCCTCGGCAATCAGAAGTAGGAGAGGAGCCGTCATTAGGCCCTGCACACACTACCCTGGCACAGGGCTGAGAGTGACTCAGGACCTTAGGACACAAGGTCCTATTCCAAGCCCCCAGCCCGTGAATGCAAGGAAGGCAACAACACAAAGGGAGGTACATGCCGGCCTGTGCGGGGCTTGGGAAGGAGGTTCCCTAGAGGACAAGAGTTCTCTATCTGGGGTTCTGTCACGGTAACCTCCTCACTCTTTGCAGAGTGAAGGCCATCACCAAATGACCTGGTTTGTGTGTCTCAGGTGGGGGTGGGGGTGGGGGTCTTATGGGAATATCTGGGGAGACACGGGAGGTGTAGACACGGATGGATAAGCACGAGAGAACAGTGGTAAGTGCCTGGAGACCATTTCTGGGCCGAGAAACCGGCGACTGCCGGAAAGCGGCCTTGTAGGCCGTCGCAGAGTCCAGCCCAGTCGGGCCGGAGTCCGAAGGGCGCTGGGGCCGGGCAAGGAGCTGGCGGCAGGAACCCTGGGGGCTGAGGAGGGGGTGCAGGCGGCAAAGGCCACGGGTTGGCGACTGCTGGGGGTCTTTAGGAGGTTGGGGGCGCGGTCTTGGGGAGCCAGGGCCGGCCGTGTACTCACAATGCCGGGAAGGTCGGCGTACTTAGGGTCCGCCATGGCGGCGGCGAGGCGGGGTTGGGGGACCGGGGCCTCGGCAGAGCCGGGACCGGTGCTCGGGTTGGGGAGAGGATGGGTCCTGGTCCGGGTTAGGGCGGCCGCGAAGGGAGCGGCGGAGGAGGCGGAGCAGCAGGAAGTCTCGCGACAGGAGCAGTACAGGGGAAGGGCGAAGCCAAACGTCGCGAGAACAGCCCGCCACCACACCCCTGGGGAGGCGGGGCTTGGCGAGAACGAGGCCGGGAATGAGGTAATGGCCGGAAGCCGCCGCCTGGGGTTGTGGGATATGTAGTCTTGGCCCACCCGGCTTGGGCGGCGACGCGCTTCGGGAGCTGTGTCACGTAGCTTGTTTTCTTTCGTCTTTATAGTGGGTCTGTGAAAGAGCTTTTACAATTCCTGTTTTTCGGTGGATAAATTTGTTGTTCAGTCGCTGACTCCTGTCTGCTGCTAAGTCGCTCCGTCGTGTCTGACTCTGTGCGACCCCATGGACGGCAGCCCGCCGGGCTCCCGTCCCTGGGGGTCTCCAGGCAAGAGCCCTGGAGGGGGCTGCCGTTTCTGTCTCCTAACACCTGTCTAGCTCCTTGCAGCCCCGTGGACTATAGCCCGCCAGGCTCCTCTGGCCTCCACCATCTCCCACGGTTTGCTCACATTCGTATCGACTGAGTCGGCGATGCTCTCTAACCATGTCAAGCTCCCAGAAATTAAATGACTGGGTAAAAACAACACAACTAGGTATGCTAAGGCACAGCCAGGGCTTTGAAACAGCAATGTGTAAATTTAATAGAGATTTAATCATTCGGGAATGAGAAAGTTAACTAACCCCAGGCTAGGGCAGTCAGATAAAATGCAGAGCACTTTGTTAAATTTGAATTTCATATAAACAACTAATAGTCTTTACAGTGTAAGTATGGCCCATAGGATACGTAGGACATACACATAAAATAGACACATTTTACTGTTTTATCTGAAATTCAAATTTAACTGGGCATCCTGTCTTTGAATCTGGCATTTCTACCACAGGTTCATAAATACTCGGTAGCACCCTCTGTGCTCTTAACCCCTTCACTAATGGCTTTCAGACTTTTCAATTTCACAGTTTAGTACAATTAAAACAGTATCAAACCTTTTTGAGGACAGGCATAGTATTGCTACTTTTTTATTTTGCCAAGTAAGTATTTGCCAAATCCGTCCCCTACTAGTACCATCATTACTTGGTAGAAAAGTGCAGAAGGACATACAGTACTCTCAGAATAAAAGCTATTCCTTTGAAACAACAAATCCAGCTTTATGAAAAACCTACCGCATTCACATTGTGGGGTGGTTTCTTCGCTGGGAGGGATCCACGTACAGTAAACTTTGGTCTGACCCTGCATTGACTAGCATTTTGAAACCCCTTCACTAAGGATGTCATCCTGGAGCCCGTGGGGGCCTAAGTTTGGGATATTTCCTGAGCTTGCAGGATGCAGCAACAATTAGAAACAGTGCCAGACCAAGTGACTGGAGAGATGCCTGTTCTCCTGAGCTTAGAACTCATTGTCATTCTGTGTGTGCTCTCCTGGCTCCTCGCCAAGCCTTTCTCTCCACAGTGCTACTGCCTTCTCATCCAGTTTCTTATGCTGAACCTCCCTCCTTCAGTTTCCTTAAGATTCAAGCTGGGGAGAAAAAAAAAAAGATTCAAGGTGGGTTAGGGGTATATGTCCAACTCGGAACCCTTTAGTTGTGTTCTGAGTGGTTAGGTCTTGTTTGGCCAGGCCATCATTCTCTCCTTCTTGCTTCAAGTGACCTTAGACACTTATCAGACAATTGCCAGGCAGAACCTCCCTCCCTCCTTCCTTCTTCTCCCATCACCCTGCTCCTCCCCCTGGCCTAGAGTCTCAACTCCTGCAGTCTAACTCTGTTGGCCAGCAGAGGCCCTGTGATGTGGAGAAAAATCAATCCCTCCAGCTTCTAGGTGGTTCTGCCCAGGGGCTGCAGCAGGAGCTGACCGGAGGGGAGGAAGGACATGGAATTTCTAGACTTGGCTGTCTGTCTGTCTGTCTGTCTCTCTCTCTCTCTTTTTTTTTTTTTTTTTGCCAGAGAAGGGGGAGAAACAGAAGAAAGGCCTGAGAAAGGGGCTGGAGTGTTGGGACTGTTCAACAGTACTGCCTAAACCTGCCTGAAGCCCAAATGCAGATGTGAGCTCTAGAGGGCCTTTCTTCAAGACCCTCTGGCCTTACCCACCACCATCATCTCTCCTCCATCACTGCTTTATGACTTCCTCCCTCTTGCAAAAGTTCCTCTGGGCCACCACCATCCCAGCCCCAAACTATGAGGCAAAAATGAGAATTACCTGCTTTTGAATTCTGATAGACCAAAAATAGGAGCCCTGGTAGCTCAGCTGGTAAAGAATCCACCTGGCAATGCAGCTTTGATCCCTGGGTGGGGAAAATGCTGGGGAGAAGGAAATGGCAGCATACGTCAGTATTCTTGCCTGGAGAATCCCATGGACAGAGGAGCCTGGCAGGCTACAGTCCATGGGGCCGCCAAAAGTTGGGCACGCCAAAATAGGAGACCACAGGCCAAAACAGGAGACCTAGTGGGGACCTAGTGTCTATGTGGGGGAGAGAGTAGAGTCCTTTTGGATGTAGGAGGGGAAGGGAAGAACCAGACCTCCTTTGACACTCCTCTTTGAAAAATGGACCCTGGACACCCACCTCCATAGGGGTACACGTAGCTGCCCCTGAAGGTTTGAGTGAGCTGAGGATCTTTGAGAGGGTTCTGGGGAAAGAGAGGAGGAGACGTGTGTCGCCAGTCTGGAGAGAGGACTGTGATGGAGGTGAAGGATGCCCTGGAATAAAGGAGGTGTCCGCGCTGTTGACTGCCTCCGGCGGGCAGGCGGGCCCACTTCTGACCCCATAGCCCTTCCAGGGGGGTGGAGTCCGAGGGAGGGACAGACGGGTCAGGGCTGTGCGGGTGGGACCCAGTGAGTGGCTTGGCTGGGGAAGGGGTGAGGACACGTTGGTCTCCGAGCGTCAGGAGTGGGGAGAGGAGGCGAGAGGAGAGCAGAGGTGCCCCGTCCGTCGGTGGGCGCCCCGGGGCGGCAGCCCCCAGCCAGGGACGCCCCGCCCCGCTCCTCCGTCGCCGCCCCGCCCAGGCCCGCAGCGCGGCGCTGCGGCGCGAGGGGCGGAGAGGCAGAGCGCCGAGAGAGGACCAGACGCCCAGGTCGCCCGCATCCCGGTGCCGCAGGAGAGAGGAAGCGCGCCTCGGCCCTGCTCCCCAGCCTTCGCCCGCCTCAGCTTTCTGAACCCCCAGAGACCGAGCACCTGCCCTCCGCCTGGGCCTCAGCTGAGCCCCTCTCCTCCCGGAGCACACGCGACCTCTGCAGCCGAAGTGCCCCAGCCCCACGCCGGCGACCACCATGGCCGAGACCAACAACGAATGTAGCATCAAGGTGCTCTGCCGATTTCGGCCCCTAAATCAGGCCGAGATTCTGCGGGGGGACAAGTTCATTCCCATTTTCCAAGGGGACGACAGCGTCGTTATTGGGGTGAGTGCCGCCCCTGGAGGGAATTTCGGAGAGGGGGCAGGATCTTTTACCCCCGCCGAGCCTCAGCCCCCAGCCTGTCTCAGCTCCCTCTCCCCGCCGGTCATCCTCCATCCTTTTAGCCGCAGCCCCTCCTCTCCCTGCGTCAGGATGGCTGGGTGTGGCCTGGCCAGGCCGGCGGCCGAGTCCCGGCAGAGTGGCAGGGGGCTACTGTCCCGCGATCTGGGGACCGCATTCCCCTTTGCTGCTCCCTGCAGCGTCCCCACCCCTAGGGCCAGTCCCGTGTTTTTCTGACGTTTTCCCTGTTCCCTAGGGAAGGCGCATCTTCCCTTTGTTATTGGCTCAGAATCTCTACCCCCCACCTCCCAGGAAGGGAGGGGGAAGATAGTGGACTGGCTAGATGGGAGGCGGGTTGTCCAGGGTCTCTGCTGAGGTACACATGAGGGTGGACCCTGGGGTCAAGGCCCCCTGAAGTAGTTACAGCTTGGACTTGGGGGGAGGGCACCGGTTTGGTGAAGGGTTTTCAGAGAAGGAAATACATTAGTGCCACACCCAGTTTGGGGAGGGGGATCCTCTAGGTCCTAAAGAAATGTCTGCCTTTCCCTCCCAGGTATGGTAGGAAGAGGATTTTAGACTCCTCTACTCACCCTAACAAAAATAACCAAACCCTGAGATCCCATCAAGCAGTTGCTTATTCATCCTTTCTCTTGATGATCCAATACAAAGTAGCAAGCCACCTGCCTTGTCTTGACAGCCCCAACCCCTGGAAGAGACTATGAAGAAGCAGAATTAGCATTTACGGTGTGTTTTTACTCTACATGTATCATTTGATCTTCAAAACAACACTCTGAAGAAGGTATTAATATTCCACTTTACAGATGAGGAAATTGAGGCCCGAAGAAGTCAAATGACTTTCTCAAGGTCACACTGTTAATTCATGGATCTGAACCTAAATCTGTCACTCCAAAGCTCACATCTTTCATTCTGTATGACATTACCTCTGCAGATTTCGGTTCTGGACTTTTAGCTGTGGTAGCCCCCAAGGGATTTCTAGGGAATTCCTCACCTCCCCCTCCTTTCCTGGGCTGGTTGGGACTGTCAGGCTATGGGGTGAAAGGATTTGGGGTTGAGTCCAGTAGGGAGTAGGACTTGAGGGGTGCTGGGCCAGGACAGCGTAGCTAGTTCAAGAACGGAGGAGCCCCATATAAGGGCCACCCTCAAGGTCAGGGGCACTTCTTATGTGTCTTTGATCCGTAGTGCTTGGCACAGGACTTGCTTGTTGAAGGAACGAAGGAAAGAAGAGGAGGGAGCCTGGGAGTCGGTGAGAACGGGACTCTGAGTAAACATGCCTAGGAAGAGACTTGCCGACGTGGCCTGTCCCCAAGGGCTCTGGTCTGTCACCAGTCTCTCTCGCCTCCACTGTGGACTCAAGTGGGTGCTTTTGCCTTGTGTGTGTGCTTATGTATGTATGTTTGCCACATAGAGAAGGCCCCTGTCTCTCTGTCTCAGGAACCGTAGACCTTGCAGACTGATCCATCTGGCCAGGCTGAAATAATGCCTGGATCAACCCTGGGGGCCTCCTTTCTGAATAGTCTGGACAGGGGGTGTTAGCCATGAGAGTTAGAGCGTGAGGGCCCCCTGAGACACAAAGGCTGAGAAAGAGGACCAAGGTGGTTATGGAGGAACAAACCCACAAAAGGCTTCCACTTTTAAGCCTAACTTCCTTGCTCTAGGGTGTTTAGGTTTATCTGAACCCACTCCCTTAGGCCCTCTGGGGCATCCATCCTGGCATGGTGGGTGCGGGGCATGGGGCGATGTTGGGAGAAGGAGTTGTGTTGGTCCAGCTCATTCCCAGCTAAATAGGAGAGACCCGGTGGAGGCGGGAGGGAGGAGAGAGAAAGAGGAGCAGGGCCCCCCCGCAGCTGTTCCTTCTTTATCGGTTTCGCCTGATGTTTGCAGGGCTGGACCTCTGTCTCGCTCTGCCTCTGCGTCTTGCCTTGCCCTAGCCCTTCCTGTCAGTGTCTCTTGCCAAGATAAGTGCTTATGGGGGGCCATTTTGTCTCAGGCAGCATCCTTGGTGCTTGCCTTCCCAGGCTTTCTGTTCGTTCCTCATTCAGGAGGATGAGGGTCGTAAGTGAAGTGATTGTGAGGAGCGCCTTGAGGGTCCCAACAAAGGGAAGGAAGCCCCCCACCCTCCTTCCTGTCTTCCTCCAGCTCCCTCTGGGGCGCGTGTGTGGGAACAGTCTAAGGGGTTAATGGAGGAAGCTGCTTCAGGATGTCTGGGAAGGCTGAAGGTGGCAGAGGCTCTTCTCTGTCTCCAAGCCCAGCCCCCTGCTCCTCCTGTGATGGCTCTCTGCTCTGCACTGCGGCTAGCTCTGGGCTACGGAGTCCCTGATGTTCGTGGGCTTTTTCTGCTTGGCAGAACGTAGGAGAATAAGCTGGGAAGACAGCTCCGTGAGCCTCATCCCCCTCCCACCCCACGACTTCTCCCTGGAATCTGGGGGATGGGGCTTAGCCCACGTTAATGGCCAGACTCATAGTGGCAGGGTGTCCGGGTCACTGTCTGTGTGCTGTACACCTCGCCTTGCTGTTTGGGTCGCTGGGAATCCACCGAGACTTTTCAAGTGTGCCCATCTATGTGTCTCTCTGCCTGCGTCTTAGCTGTGCATCCGTACCAGACACGGGAGCATGGCAGTAAGGAAACCCATAGCCTCTCTGCCTTCCACCTGCTCTGCTTCCCTCCTCTCTCCCCTCCCCGCCCTCCCTCATTCAAGCACCCACCGTATTCTGTCTCCCTTCAATTTCCTGATGGCTGGGTGGGTTCTTAACGCGGCAGCAAACCAGGTTGGGGCCAGCAGCATTACTGGAGCAGAGTCGGTATCGTCTGAGGTGGCCCAGGATTCTTTTGATGTCTGGCCGAGAGGAGCAGTTCTCCCCGTGGCCTTGGGGGAGTCTTGTGAAGGAAAACGGAGAGGGGAGGTGATGTTGCCTGTGGTCAGTGTCTCTGCAGCGTTGCCATGGCAACAATCCCCAGGAGTGTCACTATGGAAATCAGTCCCGGTGCTCTCAAGTTCAGCCTCTGCCAAGTGCTTTACTGAAAAGGTTGGGTATCTATGGACCCCTGATCTTAGGCCCTTCCATTAGCTTTAGTCAGCACCCTTGGTGGAAAACACCAGAAAGTGCTGGGAGACACAACTGGACAGGCGACAGGGACGCTTGGAGCGGGTCAGAGGAGAACACGAAGTCCTGGGCTGTGGGACTCTGAAGAGAAGCCTTCTGGAGGGGCGGTTTACACTGCTGTGCGGGGAGAGAGAGGATCTCAGAGGCATTCCTCAAAGGTGGAAGGTCTCCCTGAGTGTTTCTGACTTACAAGTCTTCTAGTCCCTGACTAATCCAAGTCATGGATTAGTACCTCCTTGGAGAGGATGGATGGGAGAACTGCCTTCTTCTGAAAAAGGGGTTGAGGTTGCAAAAAGAGGGTGATGAAGGGCTTTAGTTCTGCCCAGCAGTATTTGGAAGAACGCCCACGTGGAGAGAGGAGGGGAAGGGAAGCCGTGATAAAGCTCTGACTCTGTTGGCACGTTGGCTCTGGGATCACTTTGACAGTGTGGGTCTGGAATCAGATTGCTTGGTTTTGAAACCTTCTTCTACCTACCTTTGAAACCTACCTCTCTCAACCTCAGGTTTCACATCTATGAAATATAATCATAATTATATTACCTACCTCCTAGGATTGCTGTGAGCATTAAGTGAGATAATGTATATAAACTGTTTAGCATAGTGACAGGCACATCATAAACTCCCAGTCAGAGATAGATGTTATTTTTATTTTAGATGGGCTGTCTCCCCACCAGCCCGCCTTTGACACAACTGGGGAGTGGTTAACATTTCCCCTCTTACAGGTCGTTTCGTCCAGAGATTCAGGTCCCTAGGACCTTCTTGCTCTCTTCTTCCATCAATATCTGTGTTTCTTCAACAGATACATTAATGAAGAGCCTCCGGTGGGCCAGGGACTGTGCTTGATGTTGGGGATTGAGAGGGGAACCTCTGTCTTCAGGAAGCTCTTGGTTTACATGGGAGTCCAGGCTGTGGAGTGGCCTGGCCAAAGTCCTGGGAGGGGGCGTCGGAAATGGCTTTTGCTAACTGTGCATACACTTCCCCAGATTCTGATAAGAAATCCCCCACAACATACTACAGTCTGACTCAGAATAATTATGTGTCATGAGAGAGGTAAATAATGATGACATTTCCCAAGTGAGTAGTCTAGAGGCAAAAAAAACGTGGAAAACCACTGGTCTAGTTATTCTTTTAAAAAGATCTGACGGAACAAATTCATCCTGTAATAAATAGAAAGCTAAAGGACGTTCCTTCTTTAGCAGATATAAAAATCTTAGGAAAAAGAAATGAACTCGGTTTGAAACTTAAGGACCCAACCAAGCGTAGGAAGATGGTAGAAGGCCTTCCCAGAAACCCCAGGATTGTAAACATGGCTTTCTCTGCTCATGAGATTACTAAGTGCATCCACTTTTAGCTCTTGGATATTTTTTATCCTCGAGGTTCCAAGAATGCCACGCGTCCTCTCTCTCTGATCTCTCCCTGCCTAGGCTCAGGAAAATGAGTTCCTCGGCAGAAATTGCCTTCAGCACTTGGAGAGCGCCCTCCCTTTTAAAGCGCTCACAGCACCCTCTGGAATCCTGTAGAGAAAGTGTTAGTCGCTCAGTCGTGTCTGACTCTGTGATCTCATGGACTGTAGACCACCAGTGTCCTCTGTCCATGGAGTTCTCCAGGCAAGAATACTGGAGTGGGTAGCCATTTACCTTCTTCAGGGGATCTTCCCAACCCAGGGATTGAACCCAGGTCTCCTGCACTGTGGGCAGATTCTTTAGCATCTGAGCTACCAGGGAAGCCCCTGGAATCCTGTAACTGGGAGTGTTAGAGCATGATCCCCAGGTTCCCAGGGAAGGGCGGGGTTGGCTTGGGAGTTAAATGTAATCCCCTTTGGCTGCATGCCTGGCTTCAGTAAGCACAGATAGACATCACTGATGGAGAAGAGGTGAAAGTCACTGGCTGAGATGGACATGTTTTGTTTGTTTCTGTTTCTTGGCGGCTGGATGGGAGAAATACTGAGTTAGATTACAATTCAGGAATCAAGGTTCAGTTAAAGAATAAAATAAAACAAAATTAAAAAAAAAATATTACCGCTGAGAAGGAAAAGCATTAAGGCCACTTTAAATCTATTTATTGAAACACTATATGATTTTATCCTATGTAATAAGAATTTTATTCTTTGTAATAAAGTGTAATGATGAACTGTATAGATAGAAATGGTTTAAAAATGGTGAAAAATTTACAAAAGTCCTATGAATAATTCATAAACTCAGTCAACCTTAAAGAAAGAATCAAGGTAGATTTTCCTTTAATAGCAGTAAACATAATCTGGTCACAGCACTGGGCTGTCCTTAGTTGCTCGGTCACATCCGACTCTCTGACCCCATGGACTGTAGCCTGCCAGGCTCGTCTGTCCATGGAGAATCTCCAGGCAAGAATACTGGGCTGGGTTACCACGCCCTCCTTCAGGAGATTGTCCCAACCCAGGCCTCCCACACTGGGTTCTTTACCAGCTGAGCCACTGGGGAAGCCCAGGAATACTGGAGTGGGTAGTGTATCCCTTCTCCGGGAATCTTCCCAACCCAGGGTTGTTGACAAAGTTGAAAACAAAGAAAAGCACAAAGAAGAGATTAAAACTCACTGAAAATCTGCCCCCCAGCAAAATAGTGTTAACAATTTGATGTATTTGTTTCCAGTAGTTTTTTTTTCCTACGTATATACATATAATGATTTTAATAAAAGTGTATCATAAACTCTACATTGTTTTATAACCTATTTTTCACCAACAAAATACCATGACTATTTCACCAGCATTAAATATTTTACGTAATTTTATTTATTTAAAAAAATTTAATTTTTGAATGTCTTACATGCACATGTAACAAAATTCAAATGATATAAAAAAGATACACAGTGAGGAAGAAAAAAAAAAGACACACAGTGAAAATTAAGTCTCCTTCCTACTCCTCTTTCCTAGCCACCCAGTTCCCCTTTCAGAAAGCAGCCTTATAGCCAGTTTTTTATAGATTCTTCTAAAAGAATACCATGCATTTACAAGCAAATGCATATGTATTTAATATATGCATGTACTTTTTTTTACACAAATGATAGCGTACTATACAGACTGTTCAGTACCTTGCTTTTTTTTTTTTACTTAACGAGGAGTCTTAGAGATCCTTCTACATCAGCGCGTATCTATCTCATTCTTTTTAACTACGGTATGATTTGTTGTAGAGATAGGCCATAATTTATTTAGCCAGGTCTCTGTTGATATGGATATTTTGGTTTGTTCTAGTCGTTTGCTGTTACAAACAATTGAATGACCATATGTATTCATATATTTAAGGGCCCAGCCAGTGCAGTGCATCATCAGACTATTTTTGGCCAGGCCACTGCGGCATGTGGGATCTTAGTTCCCTTACCTGGGACTGAACCCATTCCCCTTGCAGTAGAAGTGTTGAGTCCTAACCTTTGGACCACCAGGGAATTCCCCTAGAGAAGGCATCTTAATTGACAGGTCTAGCAGTTAAGTCCCATCATCAAACTGTTTTATTTTGGCCACTTTGATAGATTAAAACACTAATACAGTCTAATATTCATTTTTTCTTATTAACAATGAGTTTGTGCGTAATTCATGTTTTAAGGGCCATTATCACATCATCTTGTGATGTTATATTTTATGATAGCACTTAGGTATAATTTACTACAGTGAACGCACAAATCTTACGCAAACAGCCGTGTGAATTTTATAATGTATTTGGACACCTATGTGACCACTGCCTATGTTGAGATCTAGTGCATTTTGATTGCCCCTTGAAAGCTCCGCTTTGCCCCCTTCCCGTGAGTTATCACCCAAGGCAACCACTACTTTGAGTTCCATCACTACAGGTAAGTGTTGTTTACTCTTGAACTTTATGGAAAGGGAATAATACAGTTTGTGCTCTTTGAGTTTTGAGTTCTTTCAACTCATTTTTGAGATTTATTGGTGTTCTATTATGTCATCCTTTTAAATAGTAGCAAAGAATAACGCATATGTACTTGCCATAGTATAATTAATTCCTTGTATTAACCAGTCCCCTAAATGTAACTTCTTTCTGTTGTTTTCAAATACTCATTACTATAAGCAGTGTTGATAATAAACATTCTTGTAGCCAAATATTTGCTACAGCTAGTTCCATAGTACAAATTCTTAGGAGTATGATATCTGGGTCTATGGATATGTACAATTCAAGGCTTTTGATTATACATTTCTGGATTGCTCCTTAAAAGTATGGATATATTGTCCTACCAGAAAAGAATGAAGGTGCTTCTTTCACAGAAATTATACCTTCTTGAACCCTCATCTATGCTGGGTATTACAATTAAGTCTTTCTTTTCCAGTTTGATAGGTGGAAAATGATGTTACTGTTTTTTCTTCAAAAATGTTAAACATCTTTATGTTTATTGAATATTTGTGTTTCTTCTGTTGTTAGTACCTAACTCTTGTCCATATTTTTCTGGTTAGTTTTCTTTGTTAGTTTTTTCTGTTAATTTTTTGTTGTTGTTACTAGTTTATGAGAGTTCTTTATATAGTATGAGTATTAATCTCTTTGTTTTTAAAATTAAAAATTTTCTTTTAAAAATTATATATTTTCATTTTAGAATACTTTTAAATCTAAATCAAAAAGAACAACAATAACAAAAAACTCCTAAAGTCCCACTCTCCAAGGATAACCACTGTTAACATGTTTCTCTATGCAAAGTATACATATATATATACCTGGTATACATATATATACACATATACACATACATGCACATATACATACCTTGTATACATATATACACACATAAACACATACATGCACGTATACATACCTTGTATACATATATAATACAGTGCATGTTTACTGAAATGGAATAATCCTTCATATACTTTTTTGTGTTAGTTTTACACTGCACACTCTTTTAAAAACCACCTTTTCCTTAAAATTATTTTGTGTGTACCTTATCATGTTATTATACATTTTTCTGTAACTCACCTGCACTATTTTCTTTCTTTAACTTCAAAGCACTGTGCCATTGTAAAATATTTACATGTCATAGAAAAAAATGTCATAAACATAAGTTCCTATGATTCTGCTTTCCAGTGATAATTACCATTAACAGATCTATATACAGCCTTCCATATCTTTTTAAGACTATTCTATCCCTGTGCTTTTTTTAAAATATATAATCATGTTATACGAATTGTTTTTATTTTTTCATGTATTTGATCTTGGACATGTAAACCAAACTTGCTCATTGTAATAGGAGTAGATTATGGAGGTATCATAACCAGTATCTTCTTGATGGGTGTTTGGATTGTTTCTTCTTTTTCTTTAATACAAATGGCTGCAGTGAACATCCATCTACACACCTCATTAAGTGATTAAAACAAGTTGTAATATGAATTCCTAGCATTGAAATCTTTGGGACAGAGTATGACCAGTATGGACATTTAAACATTTAATGGAATTGTCCTCTAGAAAGGCCCTGTCAGTTTACAGTGCTCCCTTCGTTGCAGAGAGCACTTTCACAACTTTTTTCTCTTTATGGATTCTGTTTTTGGGACTTCAGAATCCCTCACCACAGAGAGACCAGATAAATAATCCTGGTTGACTTTTATCATAAATCAGATTTTGAAAATCTTTTAAATATTAAAGACACTATTTATTAGTATGAATATGCTTTTTGCAAAGAATTAAAAAGAAAAACAAAAAATACACTATTTTCTCTCTTTGGCATTAAAAAATAAAAAAATATAATACTTGTATCTGGTTTAAAAATGTAAACTTTCCAGGATACAAAATGAAAAATGAAAGCCACCTCTCCCTTCCAGTTTCTGTCCCTAAAGTAATCATTGTTAATATTTTTTGTACAATTCCTTTTGGAAAAAAAGTTTACCTATGTCAATGCAATATTGTAGATATGTCCAGACCCACATCTCCAGCCTTCTCCAATGCTTATGATTTATCTTAATTAGTTAAAATGTGTCTCCCAAACTCTGGTGTCTAGAGACTTGGAGGTTAACCTATCAGTTGAATAAAGATGGATTTTGTAGCAAAATAATTTGACAACTATGTCATAGTTTCTTTATATCAAATAATGGGAAAATATGACTGAAAAGTTGTCACTTACGATGGAAAGCAAGCAGAATCTCATTGAATTGTACCAGAGATCTTCCCTTTAATATGATCAGATAGCAAATCTATTCTCTTTGGGTCCCTGGGTTGTAAATATTTTGTATCTTTGGCATTCTTATCAGCACACATGATATATAACATTACCTGAAATGAACAAGATACTTGTAGGTCTGAGTGATTTGCTTTGCAGTTTCACTTTACTTAAAGCTGTTTCCCTAAAGGGAGAACTGTTTTTCTGATTTCATATATTTTTTCACAAAGAGAGAGCTTGTGTTAATATTTCCATTTGTATATTTCATTTACACAGCAGGCAACACACTATACATCTGTCCCTAACTTTGCATCTTCCACTTATAATACGTCTTTAACATCTTTTCATATCAGAACATATGGATCTATTGAGGAAGATGGTTTTCACTTAGTGGTAGATTTTTAATGTCAGCATATGCTCTTCACTCCCTGCAGCCTGTAGTCCTGTTGTCTGTTCTCACTTGACTTCCCCGGCCGGGGATCTGGGATGCCGAGCTTGTCACGCCAAGGCTGGGGCCTCTCGTGGTGCTACACCCCTCGGTGGCCTTCTAGCCCGCGGGCGCAGCCCCTGGCGCAGCGCTAAGCTGTGCCTCTCTCTGGCTTCCCTCGTCCCCGTGACTGTCCACGAATACAGAAGGCTGGGGCGCAGGTGCCCTTTCAGCTGCAGCTTCCGCACACCTCCCTACTGATGTCTGCCATCCTTTATTTCCACCCTAGGGGAAGCCATATGTCTTTGACCGTGTATTTCCCCCAAACACGACTCAGGAACAAGTTTATCATGCCTGTGCCATGCAGATTGTGAAAGGTAATGCGTGTATTCTGAGAGTGCACTTTTTCAAGCTCCCCATTCCCTACCCTACTCCCCTCTACCAGCGGTCTTTTTCTCTGCCATCTCTTCCAGATGTCCTAGCTGGCTACAACGGCACCATTTTTGCTTATGGACAGACATCCTCAGGGAAGACACATACCATGGAGGTCAGGGTTCTGACTTTTTATGGGAGAGAGGAGTTGGGGGTGTTAATGGGAGGCCAAGGAGTCTCGTGGGGGAGATCTAGGAATGAGGGCCCCTGGTACAGAGGGTAGGCGGAGGGCAGTGTTATTGTGGAAGTTTAGTAGACTCCCTTCAGCGTGCTGCAGTTCACCCCCTTTCCACCATGCCAGTTTTCTTCTTTTACCTGGAAAAGCAGCAGCAATGACCGCTCAAAGGGCTGCTCAGCTCCCTCTTCCTTCCACTGAAGGTAGTGACCGTCCCCTAAGTCGGGATGGTCTCAGCAGCTACTACCTCTGTGTTCCCCTCCCTCTGGACTGTGTGACTCCTCCTGAGCCCCAGCCTCATTCAGAATCCCCTTCCTCCCCAGGGAAAGCTGCATGACCCCCAGCTGATGGGAATCATTCCTCGAATTGCCCGAGACATCTTCAACCACATCTACTCCATGGATGAGAATCTTGAGTTCCACATCAAGGTGTCAGGGCATGACCACTGGGCATCCTCTTGTGGGGCTGGGAGGGGAGGATCCAGCATGATCCCACCGAGGTCCTGGGCGCCCCAGCTTATTCTCCCCCGTGGGTACCTGAGTTCTTCTCTGCCAAAATAGTCTCTTCTCCCCTTTCCCTCCCGCCACCACTGTTTGAGTGGGTCACATTAGCCTCTGATACCTGAATCAGATTTAAGACAGGCCCCCATCACTGTATACTCCTCTCTTCCTAACCCAGGTCTCTTACTTTGAGATTTACCTGGACAAAATCCGCGACCTTCTGGATGGTGAGTGGTGTGTGATCCCAGTGGGTGGGTCAGCGGGGAGGGGTGAGGAGGGCAAGGAAGAGATGACCACCGCGTGCGTGGCCTCTTGGGCTTAGGTGCTGTTTGGTGGGAGAGGCAGCAGGCATACGAGGACACACACACACTTGTACTCGTGGCCCTTGCCTTCACTCACCAAGAATTTCCAAAGACCAAAAGGGTCAGAAGATGAGCTTAGATGCCCAGGCCCACATACAAACCACCTCAGCCTAGCTGGAGACCTGGGGCTGGAATCCTGCAGGAGGATGAACAGCCTTCAGAGTGAGCCGGGAGTTTGGGCTTCACAGGGGAGTCCTCTTCCCTTTTGAACACAAAGAGTCATCCATCGGCACCGACTCCAGGGTCAAGGGATTGGGGGGGTGGGTTGGAAGTGCTGGCCTTGCTCACCCTGAGTTGTCTCGATTCAGTGAGCAAGACAAACCTGTCGGTGCATGAGGATAAGAACCGGGTGCCGTTTGTCAAGGTGAGCGCGGGGCCGGGGTACCGTGCGTGCGGGCGCAGGAGGGGAGGTCACGACAGAAGCCGGCGGGCGGACAGCCTGGGCCGACGGAGAGTCTGGGGCCTGGGCAACGGCACTGTCCTGAAGGGTCATTGGGTCACCGTGCAGGCAGTCTACTCTGCAGACCAAAGCGTGAGGGTCACTGTCCGTTTGCCGCCTGCAGGGCTGTACTGAGCGCTTTGTGTCCAGCCCGGAGGAGATTTTAGATGTGATCGACGAAGGGAAGTCAAATCGTCATGTGGCTGTCACCAGTGAGTGGGGGACATCAGGGGCTCCTGAGTCCAGCGTCTGCCTCCCCTCTGTGCCCATGGGGGCTGAGGGGCTCGACAGTGAGCAGGGGAAGGCTGTGTCCTCCTCCAGAGGAGAGATGCTTGTCTGTGAGACCCTACGCCCCTGCTGCCAGGGATACGTAGGGGCTGGGCTAGTCCCGGCGGACACCCCCTCTCAGCGGGCGGGGGCGGTGGTCCGTGGAAGCTGGGGACTGAGGGCTTCGTTCCACAGTTTGGTATAAGGACTGTCTTGTCCTGCCTCTTACAGACATGAATGAACACAGCTCTCGAAGCCATAGCATCTTCCTCATCAACATCAAGCAGGAGAACATGGAGACTGAGCAGAAGCTCAGTGGGAAGCTGTATCTAGTGGACCTGGCAGGAAGCGAGAAGGTGAGGGGTCCTCCCCGGGTGAAGGGGGCAGGGAAGGAAGCCTTGGGGTGGGGGTGGCCTTTTTAGAAATCAAGATAACTCTCATTGAGCTAGAATTCAATTCTAAAGTATACAATTCAATGTGTTTGCGAGGTTGTGCGTCATCACCACTGATTCTAGAACCTTTTCATCACCTGTTAACAGTCACTCCCTAGTCCCCCATCCCCTGGTAACCACTTATCTACTTTCTGACTCCGGATTTGACTTTCTGAACATTTCATGTAAATGGAATGTTGTGTAATATTGTGTGTGTAGGGAAGACAGTCTGTAGCAAGAACATTTAGGGGACCGTCTCCTATCCCCCTCTCCTTGGACTAAGCCAACCTACGTGGCGAAGAGGGGGGAGGACCCCTCTCGCTCTGCACCCACTCACGACACACCCTTTGTGCCCTGGTAGGTCAGCAAGACTGGAGCTGAGGGAGCCGTGCTGGACGAGGCCAAGAATATCAACAAGTCCCTGTCGGCCCTGGGGAACGTGATCTCGGCGCTGGCTGAGGGCACGGTGAGTGCTCCTTGCGGTCCTCACCCCATCTTCTGCCTTCTCCTAATGCCCTCACCTCATCAGGCCCGACTCATGAGTTGCTCCACCCCTAGTAAGCACTACCATCCTTTCTTTCTTTTTTTAAATATTAAAAAAAATTATTTTAGTTATTTGGCTGCACCGGGTCTTAATGGTGGCATGTGAGATCTAGTTCCCCAACCAGGGATTGAACCCAGGCCCCCTACGTTGGGAGCACAGAATCTTCACCACTGGATGACCACCAGGGAAATCCCGTCCTTTCTTTATTTTTTTTTTTGGCCATGCCATGCAGCTTGCAGGGTCTCAGTTCCCCAACCAGAGACTGAACCCGGGCCATGGCAGTGAAAGCCTGGACTCCTAACCACTAGGCGCCAGGAAACTCCCTTGCCATCTTTTCTGATTCCCCTGCTAAGTTTTTCCGATTCAAGGCCTCCCTTTTCCTCCAGAAAAGCTACGTCCCGTATCGTGACAGTAAAATGACACGGATTCTCCAGGACTCCTTGGGAGGAAACTGCCGGACAACGATGTTCATCTGCTGCTCCCCGTCCAGCTACAACGACGCGGAGACCAAGTCGACGCTGATGTTCGGGCAGCGGTCGGTGGCGGGTCCCCTGCTCCCGGCCCCAGCCCCTGCTATGCTCTCCGCTCGGGGCCTCATGAGCCTTGGTGGAGGTCCCATCTCTTCGTTCCCCTCTCCAGGGCAAAGACCATTAAGAACACTGCCTCCGTGAATCTGGAGTTGACTGCTGAGCAGTGGAAAAAGAAATATGAGAAGGAGAAGGAGAAGACGAAGGCTCAGAAGGAGACGATTGCGAAGCTGGAGGCAGAGCTGAGCCGGTGGCGCAGCGGTTAGTGAGGGGTCCTGCGGGTGCAGGGAGCCGGAGGGGGCTCCTCTGCCCTCCAGGGAGGTCTGTGCTTCTGGAAGGACGTGGAGGAGCAGTCATGAGGGACAGCGAGAGGGGGCTGACCGCCTTCATTCCCCACCCCCAGAGAGGTGGACAGCCCACTTGGCAAGAGATCTGGAAGCCAGGAGGGCTCTGCGGTGGGCAGGGCGGGAGGAGGGCCTGCGGGGGCAGCTCTTCTGCCCCCGTCCTCCACCTTGTTCTGCCGCTTCGCCAGGAGAGAACGTGCCTGAGGCCGAGCGCCTGGCCGGGGGGGATGCTGCCCTGGGCACCGGGCTCTGCGAGGAGACACCTGTGAACGACAACTCCTCCATCGTGGTGCGCATCGCGCCCGAGGAGCGGCAGAAGTATGAGGCGGAGATCCGCCGCCTCTACAAGCAGCTTGATGACAAGGTGAGGGCGCCGGGCGGCCCGGGCGGGCCTGACGCGGTGCTGAGGCAGGGGTCGAACGAGCCCATCCTCACTTGTCTTCCGCTTTTAAAGGAGATGAATGTTTGGTTTGAAATGTGGAAGGTAAATAAAAACACGTCGAAGAAAATTTCCATCATGCCCCCTCCCACCACTCAGAAATAAAGCCACGCAACTGAGATTCTACTGTCTGTGTAACTTCACGTCTGATTTTTTCCTTCCGCATTTATTATATAAGGAGCAGCTTCCTGCTTTCTCAACAGTTCTTCACTGAAGTATTTTTAAACGGCTGCCGTACAGTCCATTTATCAGAATGCGTTTAACCGTTTATTTATTTACAGGCCTTCTACGGTTTTGTATTTTGTTAGTGGGTTATTTTTGCTGTTATAAATAACTTTGAAGTGACTGTCTTTGTCTCTTGTGCATAAGACTTTGCTTTGGAATGATTTGGTTAGCATGGCGTGCTGGGGTAGGATTTCTTAGTTAAAGGATGTGAACGTCTGAAGGCTTTTGCTGTGTCAAGGTTATACTAACGTCCAGAAAGAAAGGAATTAAAAAGTGAGGGCAGGAGTCAAGGAGAGAAGCTGAGGAAAAGACTGCTTTCTTTTTAGGATATAGAGTTCCTTTCTTTGCTTTTAAGGTACTTATTTATTTGGCTGTGCTGGGTCTTAGTCGCAGCGCTCAGGCTCTCTGATCTTCGCTGTGGTATGAGGGATCTTGAGTTGCAGCTTGGGAACTCTTAGTTGTGGCCTGTGGGATGTAGTTCCCTGATCAGGGATTGAACCCAGGCCCCCTGCATTGGGAACACAAAGACATAGCCACTGGACCACCAGGGAAGGCCTAGGATGCTTTGAGCTCAAAGCCTAAACTAGCTGGGTTTTTATCAAGATCCATATCTGCCCCAAGCTCCCAAGTCTAAACTGGAACGAGCCGCTCCCCTTCATTCCGTCTCACCCCCTTGCCTCCGACAGGATGATGAGATCAACCAGCAGAGCCAACTCATAGAGAAGCTCAAGCAGCAGATGTTGGACCAGGAAGAGGTAATGGGGAGGAGGGCAAGACGTGAGGGGCAGGGCTGTGTCCGTCCCCGAGAGGCACGCAAAAGACCTTTTCTGGAAAGATGGAAGAAGGGGCGTTCTGCTTAGCGGTTAGGCACCCCTAGAGACAATAGAGGTCTGGGGGCTTAATTAGGGTTTCGCTTAAAGCACAGAAGCTGGAGTCTGGGTGCTCCTGCACTGTGGCGCCCTATTTCTGTGAAGGTGGAAGCCCCGCTCCTCTTGACTCTGGCTCTGCTCCTCGCCTCTCTCCTAGAGCTGTGCCTGGGTTGAGGGGGCTCAGCTTCCCCAGGCCAAGCAGCCGGCCAGCTGGTCACTCACAGAGGGCTCCTGCCCACGACCTGCCCCTCCGTTGCAGCTGCTGGTGTCCACTCGAGGAGACAGTGAGAAGGTCCAGCGGGAGCTGAGCCACCTGCAGTCGGAGAATGACGCCGCGAAGGACGAGGTGAAGGAGGTGCTGCAGGCCCTGGAGGAGCTGGCCGTGAACTACGACCAGAAGTCCCAGGAGGTGGAGGAGAAGAGCCAGCAGAACCAGCTTCTGGTGGAAGAGCTGTCGCAGAAGGTGGTGAGTGGCCAGCCCGGGGCGCCCTGACCTCAGGGCAGCCTGCTCCCTACGAGGGCGGTAGCGCGCTGGCACGGCGGTGCCGTCCTTGACTTCGTGCTGGGCCCCTCTCCCACCCCATCACCGCACTTTGCCTCCTGACCACTCTCTTCCAGACCCTCCTGCAGGGCTTGCGTTCTCTTTGTAGCAACCGTCGGGTCACGCAGGAAGGGAGAGGCCTCTGCCAGGGTGGGGGCGGGAAGCAGGAAGACGGTGCTGGCATGACCTGCGGGACTGTCCCCAGGCCGCCATGCTGTCCCTGGAGTCCGAGTTGCAGCGGCTGCAGGAGGTCAGTGGACACCAGCGAAAACGGATCGCTGAGGTGCTGAACGGGCTGATGAAGGACCTGAGTGAGTTCAGTGTCATCGTGGGCAACGGGGAGATTAAGCTGGTGAGTGGAGGAGGACGTGGTGGCCTTGCTCAGGGCTTTCTTGTCCTGGGCGCCGGTGGGAGGTGTAGGTGAGACAGTCATGTCCGCAGAGATACTGAGGGAGGGGGACAAAGGTCCAGGAAGCACACCTCCAAACCAGACACAGGAAAACACGCAGAGGTTTGCATAGACTCAGCTGAAACACACATTTCAGATCTGCATACCTGGATTCACACTGCCGGATAAGGAAGCGGTGGAGATGTGCTTTCAGCAGGATTTGGAGACGGGGGCACAAAATTAGGAATGATACAGACAGATCTGTGCCAGTGATGGTGCCGCATCTGGGTGATCAAGTGGATCAGTCTGACTACAGAATATCCTGCTTCCCTATAGAAGGGAAGAGGGTGACTGTCAGAACAGATCGTTGAATGCAGAAGGGGGATTCAGTATGAAAAACCAGGTGGTACAGAGCTGCTAAAGTTGTTTGGAACATACCTGTCCCGCTGGAGTCCCTGTGCCTGGGGCTGTGTGCGGGGCTAGGGTGAGTGGAAGGAAATGGATAAGGGGCGACCCAGGAGCAAAGAGGCACCTCCTTCCTCCCGTGTTCACCCCACAGCCAGTGGAGATCAGCGGGGCCATTGAGGAGGAGTTCACAGTGGCCCGACTCTACATCAGCAAAATCAAATCTGAAGTCAAGTCTGTGGTCAAGCGGTGCCGGCAGCTGGAGAACCTTCAGGTCGAGTGTCACCGCAAGATGGAAGTGACTGGGCGGGAGCTCTCATCCTGCCAACTCCTCATCTCCCAGGTGAGTGCCAGAGGTCGAGAGCCTTTGGGTGCCATGGGAGAGGGCGGGCAACTCTGTGGTTGTGGGATGACTGCTAGCACCCATGTTTCTGCAAGGGCCTAGGGTCAACTGAAGTCAAGGACAGAAGAGCTAGGGGAAGCAGGAGAGGGTCCAGGCTAGAGAACTGAAGGCAGGGGGATACTGCCCTCTTAGCCAAGAGAGCCTAAAGCAAGGGTCTCCAGAGGAGTGGCCCTCGACCCTGCGTCCTGGTGGAAGGTGTAGCAGGAATGGGGGAGAGCTGGAGCTGGTGGAGGTCTGTGCTGCCTGCAGTTGGGTCCTTGACTCTATCCATCTTCTTCTCACCAACCCCCACCCCACCAGCATGAGGCCAAGATCCGCTCCCTGACAGAATACATGCAGAGCGTGGAACTCAAGAAACGGCACCTGGAAGAGTCCTATGACTCCCTGAGTGACGAGCTGGCCAAGCTCCAGGCCCAAGGTGAGGCCTGCTTAAACTTCCAACCCACCCATCCTGGGATCTGAGATCAGAGAGGGTGTTGGGTGGCAAGCTGCCTGTCGGCACACTCACCAAAGCGTTCGACTGAAACCCTGGAGTCCCGCTCACATGCTGCTTAGCCTGCTTTTGCATGTAGCTCATTTTACATGAACCATAAACCCTCCATCATCCTCCTTCCCTGCTGTATGAAGTTAGGCCGTCCTCACCCAGAAGGCCATCCCTGTGGGCCTGTTCTAAGGGTAAATGTGCCCTGGGCCCCTGGCTCTCTAGTCACGGTGTGAAGTTCTGTCTGGAGGTGGTGGGTGTGACATAAACTGCTTCCTCCCTCTCCCTCAGAAACTGTGCATGAGGTGGCCCTGAAGGACAAGGAACCAGACACGCAGGACACAGAAGACGTGAAGGCGAGTGGGGAAAGTGCTGGGGAGACCGGGGCCTGGCAGGCCGTGCTGGGCCCTCACCGAGCCGGGGGCTGGGAGCCCCCGTCGAACTTGGGTGGGGTTGTGTTGCAGAAGGCGCTGGAGCTGCAGATGGAGAGCCACCGGGAGGCCCATCACCGGCAGCTGGCCCGGCTCCGGGACGAGATCAATGAGAAGCAGAAGACCATCGACGAGCTCAAAGAGTAAGAGCTCCTCGGGGTGGCTGCAGTCTCTGCCTGGTCCCCTCGCCTCGCTGGGCCCACTCACACTCCCTCTTGCACCAAGATCCAGTTCTTTAACCTCCATGGGTCATGCCCCAGCAGAGACACGGCTTTGCAGCCCAGCTCCAGGAGGCACAAGGAGTGAGGACTAGCCCCTATGCTCCAGGCTTCTCTGAACTGATAGCTCAGGGCCCCTTATTCTGCCATGGAAGCAGTAGCCTGAGTCTGCCTCTGATACCCCAAGGCAGATGCGTCCACCCCACGAGGACTCGTGTGTGCGAGGAGGAAAGTGTTGAAGGAGTCAGTCTTCCCTTTGTCCCTCGCTGACATCTCCTTGTTCTTCCCAATACCTCCTTGCCCTCCGCAGCCTGAATCAGAAACTCCAGTTGGAGCTGGAGAAGCTCCAGGCTGACTACGAGAAGCTGAAGAATGAAGAGCAGGAGAAGAGCACGAAACTCCAGGAGCTGACGTGAGTGACGCATCCGCCACAGACCTGAGGCCACAGGGGCTCAGGCGGCCGCTGACACATACCGCAGGGGCAGGACACAGTCTAGACGGGAATATGGTGACCACAGGAAGCAGGGTCCTCAAAAGAACAACTTGATGGAGAAGCAGAAAATAAAGGAAACTTCTACGCGGTATTAGCTGATGTGGAAAGATGTGGGTGATGTTCCGTGAAGTGTAAAAAGCAGGCTATCACCAGTAGGAATGGTATAATCTCGTAACATTTATGTGAGATCCACATGCATGGAAGAGCCAGGAAAGATGGGTACCATAATGTTCGCGGTGGTCTGATCTGTAAGTGGCAGAATCACGGGCGTCTTGTGGAGCTCATCCTACTTGTCTAACTTATGCACTGTGAACATGGGTAACTGGTATAGTAAGTAATAATAAAATTTAAAATAAAAAATAAATAAAATAAAGATGGAGGAGAAAGGACAGAGGGGCAGGGTGGCCCCGAGTGGTTTTTCTGTCTCTGTCTCCCTCCAGATTTCTGTACGAGCGACATGAGCAGTCCAAGCAGGACCTTAAGGGTCTGGAGGAGACAGTTGTGAGTGACTTCCCTTCTGCGCCAAGTCAACGGCGGTGGGGGGTGGGGAGGGGTAGCTTTAGTGTCCAGCCCGCCCCCTGATTTCTTCTGCACCCTATTTCTCCTGCCTTTCTGTGAAGTAAGTCTGTGGTATGATCAGGACACACCTTTTTGTAAAAAGATGAGTGACTCACTTGTCTGGAGAGACTGAAGGATCCAGTAGTTTTGGAGGGGCAACAGTGACCCCTTATTTGGTGGCCCCAGATTTTTCATCATTCTTTGCAGGCCCGGGAACTCCAGACCCTCCACAACCTTCGCAAACTGTTCGTTCAAGACGTCACGACTCGAGTCAAGAAAGTGAGTGCTGCCTCGGGGTCTTCCCAGCCCCCATGTCCCCCTCCTGTCCTCAAGTTTCTCCAGCCGCTGCGGCCTTCAGTGGGGCTTCTGGGCCCAGCCTGAGTGGGGCCTGCCTGGCCTCAGGATGGCCGTTATCTTTCCCCGGCCCTGTCTCTTCTCAGAGTGCAGAAATGGAGCCCGAGGACAGTGGGGGGATTCACTCCCAAAAGCAGAAGATTTCCTTTCTTGAGAACAACCTGGAACAGCTTACAAAGGTTCACAAACAGGTAAGGGTGAGGGCAAGGGGTGAAGAGAACTCTTGAGGCCTGGGATCCCTAAATCCTTAGAGGCCCTTGGATTTAGGAAAATCTTATTGCATGTTTTCCTTCCCTCTCCCTCTTCCCTTTCCTACTGACCCCTTCTCTATGCTGTATTTGGTTCCACGTTTACCCTGTTCTTGGTTCTATGCCTGTTTTCCCTTTCCCAAAGCTCCCTGCCTGCCTCTGCTCAAGTGGAATTCCCAGGCCTGTGTTGTTGGAGGGTGAGGTGGAAACCAACAGAAGTTTCAGAGGCGTGGGCCTGGGACTGCGTGAGGGGCGCTGGGCAGACCTTAGCTGGAGTGGAGAGCACTGAGCTAGGGGCAGCCAGGGGAGCGGGGCTTTCTCTCGCGGCGAGGACGCCCATCTGCCTCCGCCTGGGGCAGGCACGCAGAGAAATGGCGCGATGTTGTTCCCGAGGCGCCGGCAGCCCCTGGTCGGGCCAGTGCAAGCTCCTGTGTATTAAGTCGGTGCCTCTCTGTCCCCCTCCTTGCTGCGGTTCCTTAGGTGGAAGCCTGGGTTTCAAAGGTATGGGGTGGGGAGGTGGCAGGGGCAGTCCAAAGGAGTCAGGACAGGAAATGTTTGGTGCACACAGCAGGTGACCCTCCCTAGTGCTGGACAGCTGAGCCTTGAAGACCAGTGCAACACACTGTCAGCTGGCTCTTCAAACAATTCTGAAAATAAACCCTGACCTAGTCTTCATTCCTGTCCTTTCAAATCCACCTTAAAATGCCTTTCACGCTCATATTCTCATTAAACTGGGGCTTCAGCTTTTCTTCCCCCCAGTGCCATACCCAGCATACACAGTCAATACCCAGGACACCTTCTTATTTTTTTAATAATGAAAAAAAAAAATCCTAGAGCTGTGGCCCAATGATGCTTCACAGGGTTTATTTTATTTGGACCTGCAGAAGGCCTTACTACCATCTTTTCCCCTGTGCTTATTATCCAACAGTGTGACAACGTTATAGAAAAGTTAAAAGATGGAAAAACATTTGTAATCAGTTTTGCCATTCTTTTAAATCTCTGTGTTCATTTTCTTTCTCTCTCCAAGTACATATTACATTGCCTCCCTCCCTACCCCTCAGCAACTTTTTGTGGTAAAATACACATAACATAAAATTTGCCACCTTTAATCATTCGCAGTGTACCATTCAGCGGTATTAAATCCATTCGTAATTTTGTGCAACCAGCCCTACCATCCCGCTCCATAAGTCTTTTCATCTTGTAGAACTGAAACTCCATCCCTATTAAGTAATAACCCCATTCCTCACTCTCCCCAACCCCTGCCAACCCCCATTCTACTTTCTGCCTCTTTAACTTTGACTGAGAGTCTCAGTAGAATCTAAGTGCAGTAACCTGGAATTTGTCCTTCTGCACCTGGTTCACTTGACTTAGCATAATGTCCTCCAAGTTCATCTGCACTGTGGCACACTTCAGGACATCACAGGCCGTTTTCTCCCTCCCTCTCCACCCCCCACCCCCATGCCTCTGGTCTCAAAGACCAGAAACTACTCACCTATAGGCTAGGACTCCTAATTTCATCCTTCAGGGGACACAAGACTAGAAAGGAAAACACCAGAGATGTAGAAACCTCTCAGTTAAATAGGACCTTAAATAGCCAGGGCTGCAGCCTGTGACAAATTGAACTGAGTTACTGTCACAGCAAATGATCTGGAAGTTTATCATCTGGAAGTTGTCCAAAATGAAAGGGACAATTTTCCCAGCGTCCCCTGCTGCATCGATGTACCTGATATCTCCCAAGGCTGGCTCCTTCTGCAATCTGTAGGCCCCCAGTCATCGTGTGCGACCTTGTAAAAAGGTCAGGCAGTCTCTTCGGGCTGCAAACTGGTTGCTACTGTTGCTCTGGCTTAATTGTAATGGGGAGAGGGCCAGCCCAGGAAATCCTCGAATGTGAAGGTAATGAGCACGAATGTTTGTGAGACCTCAAACATTTTCTTTCCTTCCTATGGGGCAGCCGTGTGGATGTGTGGATGTGTGTGGGTGGGGGGGGCGCCTGTATTCCAGCTTCTGCTCCTGCTCTGCGCTGCACCGAACCTGTGTTCAGCCCCACATCCACCCCCCAGACTGCTACTGTGCTCTCGCTGACTTGCCCTGTGCATGCACACATAGCCATCTCTGGGGAAGGGGTGCCTTGTCCCCATGATTGCCCTGGGGCACCAGCTGTGAGATACTGGGGTTTTGGTGGTGTTTAGGCCAGGAAGAGACAAGAACAGGGCATGTCACACGAGTTCTAGGCGAAAAACTGAAGATTAGTCTGTAGCATGCATCATTCCTTGGTTCAATTTTTTTTTTTCTAAGTGACTTAAAAAAAAAAGAGTTCTGGGCTACAGAGGAGTTGACAGGTTTTGCTGCTCAGAAAACGATGTAACTTTTTAATGCCTGACCCCTGTTTGCTGAAGGAGGAAGGAAAGAACTTTCCAGAGCAGCAGTTAGGTAAAGGGGATGAGGCCTTTGGAGGGAACATGGCGTCCACCTTCCCTGATGGGACTTCCTGTATCCTCTCTCCTGCCTGCACCTCCATCTGCGGCACCTTGACCTGGGGCTCACCCCACAGCTGGTACGTGACAATGCAGATCTGCGTTGTGAGCTTCCTAAACTGGAAAAACGACTTAGGGCTACGGCTGAGAGAGTTAAGGCCCTGGAGGGTGCACTGAAGGAGGCCAAGGAGGGCGCCATGAAGGACAAGCGCCGGTACCAGCAGGAAGTGGACCGCATCAAGGAGGCCGTGCGGTACAAGAGCTCCGGCAAGCGGGGCCACTCTGCCCAGATTGGTGAGTGAGCAGTGGGATCACACTCCAGCGGATCCTGGCACATTCCTCGATGTTAAGCAGCCCCACCCCAGCCTCACCCCACCACTCCCGCCACAAAAAGTAGGAAGTGAATTGTTATCTTATAAGCAACTCAGTTCAACTGTAGCTCAGGGGCCCAGGGTGACCGCAGAGTAACAGGCAGTCTCTTCACGGTCATTTTCCTTTCTTTGCCGCAGCCAAACCTGTCCGGCCTGGCCACTACCCGGCATCTTCACCCACCAACCCCTATGGCACCCGGAGCCCCGAGTGCATCAGTTACACCAACAGCCTCTTCCAGAACTACCAGAACTTGTACCTGCAGGCTGCGCCTAGTTCCACCTCAGATATGTAGTGAGTGACTGTGGGCGCAGGCGGAGCCCCAGCCCGAGGCTCTCTGCACCTTATAAGACATAAGGTTGGGTTAATTATTGGGTGAGATGCAATTCTTTTCCTAAGTAGCTTCATTTCTAACCCTTTCTCAACTTCAGACCTTTGATTAGAAGGTGGGCATCTGCCCTCCTAATCTTCAGCGATGTTTGTTGTCTTCTGGTCTTGGGGGCAGGGTGGACAGCTCCATCCCTGAGGGTGGGTGTGGATCTGTGGTCCTTGGAATCGTGGAAGGTGGGTATTGCATCTCTCTCCTCTTCTCCATCCAGCTTCGCAAACTCCTGTACCAGCAGTGGGGCCACATCTTCCGGCGGTCCCTTGACGTCCTACCAGAAGGCCAACATGGACAATGGTGAGTGGACAAGATGGGAAACCCAGCCTTTGGGAGCCCCAGGCCACGCTGGAAAGTATCAGAATAAGTGACCCTGAGCATGCAGCTCAAACACTCTGCATCCCTTCAGGGGCGGAGACTCTCAGAAGTGGGCTCACATGCCTGTCCCCACCATTCCCTTCCCTCCCCTCTCCTCTCCTGTGTGAGGGCTCAGGGACACTTTCTGTCAAACAAAGTAATGGTGCAGCTCAGAGTGGGTGAAGACAGTGCCACAGACCCAGATGGCAACTATGTTCCCAAGACTCTTACCTTTCTCTCCAAGGAGTTAGGATGAGAGAGGCTTTGAGGAGATTGTTTGTGACGCATCTCTTTTTTCCCTTCTTCCAATCCTGTGTTCTCCACGGTGATCTCTGCAGGAAATGCCACAGATATCAATGACAATAGGTACGCCAGTCCCCACTGCTCTTGGGCTCTCTGGGTGAGAACAGAAGAAATTTCCCTTGTGCCCAGTTTAGAGGTTCCCCGGAGCCTTTGGGGAGAGGAGGAGGAAGTGAGAGCCATTCTCACCATCACCGTGTTGTCCGGGAGGAGGTCCAGTCCTGCCCCTGCCTCTGTGTAGAACACTGTCCCCCGCCTCCCGCCGATGGCTCCTCGCCATTGCAGCCGTGAGGGTGGGGGGGAACCGCCCTGGACGTCTGATGCCCTGGGTTTCTCTCCTGTGTTGGGGAACTTTGGGACCTTGGGCAGATCAGCTCCGTCTCTCTGGCCTTGATTTGCCCGGTGTTGGCTGTCCTTGGTTATCTCACAGGCTGGCATGGGAATGCTGGCATTGATAGGGGGGCGGACAACGCTATGATTGTGCTGGGTCTCTTCTTCCAGGAGTGACCTGCCTTGCGGCTACGAGGCTGAGGACCAGGCCAAGCTGTTCCCTCTCCACCAAGAGACCGCGGCCAGCTAATCTCCTGCGGGGCTGCCGCCGACCTGCACTTTCAGGTAGCTTCAGGCCGCTTCCTCTGAGCAGCCTCGGGTGCTTCCTTCCTAGCCCTCGGCTTCTTTGTTTCTCCCGCTTATTTAATCATCTCAGAGCCTTTACTAAATCGGTGTCCCTCCACTCCTGCCATCCCCCTCCTAGGGGCTCCTGGGAGCCCGGTGGCCCCTGCACGCGGGCCCTCCCTCCTGCCTTGGGCCTGTGATAGCGCCGGCCACAGTACTGCCTTTCTGCCACTAGGGGTCACCGCAACGTGTCAGGGGGAGCGGGCAAGGGCCTGTCCGTCTACAGCACCTGCAAGGGTCACGGAGTCTCTTCCTGGTAGACACTAGCAGACCTTAGGGACCGGGAGGCCTGGCGGCCTGCATGCCCGGGGTCCCAGAGAGTCAGACACGACCGGGCGCCTGGACACCAGCAGTGATTAGAAGAGCTCTGTGTCCCACGCTCGTCCTATCTGTATACATCACCATCGAGCTTTAGGAAAGGCACCGGGGAGCCCACCTTCTATTCCTCTAGCTGCTGCGTCGGCAGTCTCCTCCCATCTTGCCAGTGGAGGTGGGAAACTGCACATGCCGACCTTCGAGCCGTCCTCGCCTCTGTCCCCTGCGCCCTGCTGGCAGCGCAGGCCCCTTCCTGGTTCTCCTGTCTCACCAGGGCTGCCTTAGGGCTCAGAACCGAGCTCGGGGATCTTGTCTTATTGTCCACCTTGGATCCTTGGAGAATAAGAAACACGAGATCATGGCCTCCTACTGGGTGGCATCCAAGCTGAGCCCTTTCCAGAGGTTTTCCAGAATAACAGGCCAGGCACACACACACAGGCAGAAAGGCATGAGAAGCAAGCAGTAGGAATGGGGGAGGAAGAGTGAGGGAAGGCCTGGGGGTGGAGGAGCAGGGGCTTGGGAGGGTGGCATCTAGTCGCTGGTGTCAAACGAACAGCTTGTAAACCCAAGCTGGCCTCGATGCCACCCTGTTCCTGTTCAGGAGCCAGGCTGCAAAGTGGTTCCTCACACTTTCTTTCTCTTTCTTCCCCAGTTTCTAAGAGGGACTGAGGCCTCTTCTCTCAGCATGCTGCAAACCTGTGGTCTCTGATACTCACTCCCTCCCCAACAACCCCTGTTGTTCGACTGTACTATGTTTGATGTCTTCTCTTCCTATCTTTGTACTCTGTATCTATATATCAAAAGCTGCTATGTCTCTCTCTCTCCTCTCTGTCTTACTCTCTAGTATCTAATGATGTATTTAGCAATTTCTAAGCATAGTATACCCTCCTCATTTGGGGCCATAGGGAGGAGGGTCAGTGTTTCTTCTCTCTCTCATATATGCGTCTCTCACACTGAGTGGTGTTAGTCATGGAGATGATTAAAAAAAGGAAAATGGGCGCTAGAGGGCTGTGATCCTTCACACACACACACACACGCATGCACACGAAGCCTTAAGCAGAAGAATGTCTTCGCATCATAAGATACAGAAATAGCCTCTTCTTCCCTCCTCTCCCACGTTTAGCACAGAGGAGGATAAATGGAAGGACTGCTTGAATTATACAGAGAATTTCCTTCAGACACCCCTCACCTGAACCGAGGGGTTCTGGGTGTGCACCTCTGCCCCTTGAAGGCTGCCTTTTGCCTCCTTCCTATTCCTCCTAGAAAACCAAGAACATGGACTGCTCAAGGGACCACTTCCCTTTCTCCCTGAAACTCCTATTGACATTCTCTATCCCAGAGCTCCTGACTAGAGGCCAAAGCTGCTTAAAATGATTTTGCAAAGTTAAGGAGGCCAACCTCTTCCCAACAGTCTATCAGATGGTTGCTCACCTGTCCACAGGGATAGTTCTAGCCAAGCAGAAGCAGTAGGATTGCTTCTTTGGCTTTGGGCGGGGCGGGGGGCGGTAAACAGACTGGAAAAAGTATTGCCGTAGTGATGAGCTGGATTCCTTTCTCTGTCCCATATTGGGCTGCATGTTCTTCCATGTCTCCACCGTTGGTGTGGGGGCTTCCAGTTCACTGGCAAAATAGCTATCTCGAAATGCCTTCCTTTCAGACTGGAGCCTGACTTTCCCCTGATGATATACATTAAAAATTTTTCTTTCAAAGAATTCCTTCTATAATGTCCTTATCAGGCATTAAGTGCACTTTAAAGAAAGGGGCAGGGCAACTTTTCCAGAGGTGGAGGAGCCCAAGGGCTGGACCCGGGATGGGGGGGGCCTGCCCTGCTCCCATGTAATTGACAGGACTATGGTTTTGTTTTCATATCCTTTGCTACCACATGGTGCTAAGGGGGCTTTCCAGGCAACTGCAGGGGTGCGGAGTGGAGGTCACAAGCCAGTCCAAATCAAGAAAGAGTCCAGATAGCCTGTCTTATCTGGGATGGAAGAACAGGGTAGCAGACCACCCATCACCTAGTTTCTTAACCAGGAAAGAAAGCTCGGTGTGAGTGCCAGCTGGTAAATACAGGCTGTCGTGGCCCATGACTCCGTCAGGGGAAGAAGTCCCTTCTCCCTTTGCCTGTTGGGCCTTTCAGCAACTAAAGAGAAATGCAGGGAAAAAAATATACCAGAGGGGTATGGAATAAATCCAAGGCGGTGATACTCAAATGTTTTTCAGAACCAATCTCATAATAGAACCCTGATATAAAGAGTAACTAGAAGTGATGCAGAGCTGGGCATTTTGCATTTCTACTGTTTGATGGAAAATGGTTCATTAGTTGAGGAGCCCTGGAGCGGTCCTAAGAGACCCCGAGGGTTCTTGTAGAGTAGTTTGAAAACCACTGCTCAGAGGAAAGGGATGTAATCTGGCTCCCCCGCCCCAAGCAAAGAGGGAAAGAGTGGGGTCAGCGAGCCACGCCGTCTCCAGACCACAGTGAAGAGGAAGACCGCTGTGTACCTGGAGACTTGTGCTCATATCGGCCTGCGGGGCCCCGAGGCTCAGTGGGTTTTACATCCTCCTGCCACCAAATGATTCTGTGTCGGGCAGATGAGGAGAGAGGTGACAGGGAGCAGCCCTCTCTTGAGCAAGGTGGAAGGGAAACAGAATTCACGTACGCAAACAAGGAACACACAAGCCTTCACCAGAAGCTCCACTCGGCCGTCCTCCTCCTTCCCCTCCCCTCGCCCCCTCCCTTTCAGAGAGCCAGGGTCTCCACTTGGGGCACCTGGCCTGCTCACTCACTTCTGCCAAAATGTTGCATGCCAGCGTGGACGACAAACCAAACCGCACCAACCCCCGTGTGTATTTACTTGATGTACATAGATATCTTTAAAGTAAAATAAATTCAGTGATGGCTCTCCGGTGTTGTGAGTCTTTATCCCTCCCCAGTCCCCCTCCCTTCCCTGAAGGTGATGGCATTATGACAGTGTGGGACATTATGACAGTCTTCCAGGTGTTTTTCCACAGAGTTACATGCAGGTTTCCCCTCCGCCCCCACTTGACAATATATCCTAGAGATCTTTTCATGTCAATATACATACGTCCCTCACTAAAAAATATACATAATTTTTTATACATATATACAAACTTACCCTATAATTTATTCAACCATTCAATGTTGGTGGACACCTATCCAGGTTGTCTGTAATTTTTAACAACAACGGGATCCTGTTTTCTTCCTTGTTCTCCCACAGACCACGGTCAGCCCCAACATCAGTTCCATCCCTCCCTTGCCAAGAGCTCCATTCTCTAGGCCCAGGATTGTTCACCACAGTCCCCCTTCTGACCCTCCACTCCAGGGCATAGCCCTACCCATGGTCTCTGCTCTCACTTAAAAGCCTCTGCGATGAACAGAAAAAACCCCGCAACCAGAACACGGGCAGTTAAAAGCAGAGCCACAGAGATAACCGACCTTGCTGCTGGCTTAACACTCCTGTGTATCTCGGTTTTCTCTCCCGCTTCCCAGAGCAACTGGTCTAAACTCTCCCTTCTTAAATCCCTTCTTACTTGCCTCTCTTAGGCAATAACTTTGTCTGTTTTAAAGCGTTAAGTAAATTAAGGTGATGGAGTATGAAATTCTTCATTCACCCCCCCTAACACACACCCCTATACACTTCTATCTACACAGATCCCTTTTGTTTCTTCTTTCTGACAAGTGATAAATCTCCCTTCTCTGGACTAAATCAAGGCCCTTCTAGATTTTCTTTCTTGAGGTGCTTAACATAGACTTGATAGAGAAACTAAAAGTGATGCAGTCTTGGGCAGTTTTCATCTTCTTTGTTAGCTTCTGTTTTTTTTTTTTTTCTTCCATTTTTATTAGTTGGAGGCTAACTACAATATTGTAGTGGTTTTTGCCACTACACATTCATTGACATGAATCAGCCATGGATTTACATGTGTTCCCCATCCCTATCCCCCCCTCCCGCCTCCCTCCCCATCCCATCCGTCTGGGTCTTCCCAGTGCACCAGCCCCGAGCACTTGTCTCATGTATCCAACCTGGGCTGGTGATCTGTTTCACACTTGATAATATACATGTTTTGATGCTGGTCTCTCAGATCATCCCACCCTTGCCTTCTTGCACAGAGTCCAAAAGTCTGTTCTATACATCTGTGTCTCTTTTTCTGTCCTGCGTATAGGGTTATTGTTACCATCTTTTTAACAACCATATATATGCGTTAGTAAACTGTATTGGTGTTTATCTTTCTGGCTTACTTCACTCTGTATAATGGGCTCCAGTTTCATCTATCTCATTAGAACTGATTCAAATGTATTCCGTTTAATGGCTGAGTAATATTCCATTGTGTGTATGTACCATAGCTTTCTTACCCATCTGTCTGCTGATGGGCATCTAGGCTGCTTCCATGTCCTGGCTATTATAAACAGTGCTGCGATGAACAATGGGGTGCACGTGTCTGTTTCAGATCTGGTTTCCTCGGTGTGTATGCCCAGGAGTGGGATTGCTGGGTCATATGGCAGTTCTATTTCCTGTTTTTTATGTTAGCTTCTGTTTTAATGATTTTGTCTCTTCTCCTTGGCAAGGTCTCCCTAAAAAGTGTGTTTTACCATGTGTTTCTCTATAAGACACTCCCTGCCAGGTTTTGTCATAACCAAATTTCCTGAAAAAGTCTTAAGCTTTCCGTCCCCTCTTTCTCACTTCCTACTGATCCCTCAGCCCACCCTGATCTGGCTCTTGTTCTGCTGAAAGTGCTTTCCAAAGGTTACTAGTTGTGGGACTCCCCTGGTAGGCCAGTGGTGAAGCCTCTGCATTTCCACTTTAGAGAGCATGTGTTCAGTTCCCCTTCTGGGAACTGAGATTCCTCATGCTACATAACACAGCCAGCTAAGAAGGAGAAAGGAGCCCCTAGTTGCCAAAGACAACTAGCTGCTACAGACAACAGGGGCACTTCCCCATTGTCTCGCATTGCCTCTCCAGCACATCTGACACCACCTTCCACTCCTTCCTCTTGGAAACTCAGCTCCCTTGGCCTTTGTGACCGTGCCCTCCTGGCCCTTTCCACTTCTCTGGCCGCCCCTCCTCAGGCTTCTCCCACTAGCCTCTCACATGCTGGTCTATGCCGGGGCCCAGGCATTGGACTGTCCTTGGCGCTGTCATTCACGCCTACAGATTCCTCACCGAAATTAAACCCGTATTCGCAGCGCAGATGTCCTGCCGCCCAGGTGCCCAAACACC
>CM035294.1:51483468-51506050 GCA_020226075.1 Hydropotes inermis | reverse complement strand
CCGCCAGCAGGGGGCGGAGCCAGCCTGCCCCGCCCGGCTCGCGCGCCGGCCTCCGGTCACGTGACGGGGGCGCAGGTGAGCGCCGCTTCCGGGGCCGGGAGCCCGCGTCGCCCACGGCTGCCGCTTCCGCTCGGCCGGGCTCCCGGGAGACGATGGCGTCCTCCTCGGTCCCGCCGGCCGCTGTGCCGGCGGCGACAGCGGCGCCCGGCGCGGGTTTCGGCTTCGCCTCCAAAACCAAGAAGAAGCATTTCGTGCAGCAGAAGGTGAAGGTGTTCCGGGCGGCCGACCCGCTGGTGGGCGTGTTCCTGTGGGGCGTAGCCCACTCGGTGAGACCCTGCCCGGCCCCGCTGTGGCCCGGGCCCACCCCTCCGCTCCTCCGGGCCTGTCCGTTCCCAGGCCGCCGCTTCCGGAGCCCGGCGCGCTGCCGCTTCTGCGCCGGGCTGTCCCGGCGCCTGCCCACCCACCCTCAGGCGTCTCTCCCACCCCACCTCGGGCTGTAAAGCTTTTTTTTTTTTTCTTTTTTAACGTAGGCTTTGTCCCTCCCTCCGCCCTTTACTCCTCCACTGTGTTTCCTTCATCTTCAGCTCCCTGCCTCCTCCCAGTCGGTTCCAGCTTCAGCCCCAGGCCACGGAGCCCGGCCGGGACCTGGCTCCTTCTGGAAGGACTTTAGGGGGAGTGACTGTAATAGGTTGCTGGCGGTGAGGTCTCCGGTGAGAGAGTGCGTGTAGAAGGGGAGCGGGAGGAGTGACTGCTTGAAGGGAAGTAACCGTTTACTCTCCTTTGCACCTTGCTTTCCAGCCGCCTTCCTTGACTTCGGAACCGTGGCTCTGAGGGGAAGCTCCAGGCTTCCTGGGTCTTCTAATCCTGCATGTCCCTTTCCCTTCCAGAGGTACAGCATTTGAGAGAGGCTGCGCTGCCCTGAGCCTAGTGGTTGCTCTCACTCAGCACTTAATGTGTATAAGCCTTTGGTCTTACCTTTGCTGGCTGGAGTAACGGTATTTGGTGTAACTGAGGGTCATTTTTGAATGAAGAGTTGGCTCGGGAGTTCTGGTCATGGGGACACTATGGTGGTGAACTTTAGAATCAGGGAGCTGCTTAGACCGAGGGCCTGGGAATCAGGAGGAGACAGGAGAGGCCAGTGCATCCCTCGTTCCTGAAGACACCACACGTGAAGAGAGCACAGCCATTGCCCTCCCTTCTCTCATGGCTGGAGTGGGAGGAGTGCAGTGATCTTGAATGTGACAGGCAAAATTTTAAAAATTCAATTTCCTTGAATCGTTATAGTCATATGGAGTGTTGTATCATAGTCATTATATAGTGTTGCAGAGATGGAAGGGAATGGGGAAGAATACAGTTTTTGCCATTCTTGGTTTGGGGCTTAGGAAATTATATGGGATCTGTCAGCTCCCTTTTGCATTTGTGGTCCCCAGGTCCCTGGGTGGTAATGTCTTATCGGAGAGTATTCAGCCTATGCCACTTGGTATGGGCAAGGCTAATGGAAGTAGGGCTACCTCTCTTATGACTCATGCATCCATCCCTTCGGGAAGTTCGAGAAGGAGTGTTTTCCTTTGGTAAAGATTGGGGAAATTATGCAGAAGACCTGCCTCAGCTTCCCTAGGTATGTCTACTTTAGTCCCAGCACCCCACCTCCAGCCAACACACATTTACTTAAAGGGTCTGGAATGGAGAAATTCCTTGAACATATGTCCTAGTGATGAGTCAGCCTGCTTAACAGCAGGTGGCGAGGAGGGGGCCATGAAGAACTATAGCTGAATTTTAGGCTGGAAATCTCTAGTGGCTTCTTTTTCTTTTTTTTTTTTCCTGGAGGAATATGTTCTGTCCTCTTTTTCTACTGAGAAGGAGAGGAGCTGTTTTTTCATGGCAGTGTATGGGATTTAGGTTAGACTGAATTTTTCTTGCATGATCAAGTAAGAAAAGGCAAGGCATCCATTTATTTGGTTAAGAAACACTTGGGGACCACTGAGTGCCAGACATTGTGCTAGTCACCTGAGAGATGCAGATGACGAGAACTGGTTCTTGTGAGGGCTCACAGCTCACATGAGCCAGCGGTTAGAGCCAAGTGGTAAGTGGACTACTGAGGGTGTGGGAAAGATACTGCGGCACCCTTGTTAGTCACTGGGGAGAAAGCACATCTGAGCATTTCTTGGTGCATGAACCCCCTTTCCACTCTGAGTTAGCAGCTGCTGATTGCCGGGGCTGAGGAGAGCACGTGGGGCTTGCAGCGTCGGGCTGTAGTTGGCTTGACTTCGGTGAGCAAACGAGCTCACACCCTCTGCCTGCCCCCATTCCCGCAGAAATCAGCTTTTTCTCTCTTACCTTACATGCAGGCAGGTGGGGACCTACTCCAAGAACTGGGGCAGAGTTGTCTGGAAGAACAGATCCTGTTTGTAAGAAGATGCCTCCTTTAGGATATGGGCATTTCGTTCTTGCTGCTCTTGACCCCTCAGAGTCCCATTAACTCTCTGTACTTTGAAAACATCTTTTGTTTTGTTTCCAGCGGAGCATGGAACTGTTTGTCTTGAATGTCTTGAGTCGGCTAAGGGTTTTTTTTTTTTTCTAGAATTTCTCACAGCTTTAAAAATAATCCAGAGTTGCTTACAGAGTTTGCCTAATATAAAATGACTGTTGTGAGCATGAAGTTCCATGGGGGCGGGACTGTGAGGGGCCGTGTGTGAGGGTTGCTTGCTGCAGGCCTCTTTGGGCAGCAAAGACAGCATATACTCACCTTTGTCAGGCATATGCATAACCAGGGTATCTAAAGGAAGGAGGTGGTTGTTGTTTGGTCTCCCAGTTGTGTCCGACTCTGCGACCTCATGGACTGCAGCACGCCAGGCCTCACCGTCCATCATCTCCTCATGGACTGCAGCATGTCGGGCCTTCCTGTCCACCATCTCCCAGTTTACCCATGTTCATGTTCTTTGCATTGGTGATGCCATCTCATCCCCAGACGCCCTTTTCTCCTTCTGCCCTCAGTCTTTCCCAGCATCAGGGACTTTTCCAATGAGTCGTCTGTTTACATCAGATGACCAGAATACTGGCTGGAGCTTCAGCTTCAGCAGCAGTCCTTTCAGTAACCCTTTTCTGACTCTTTCCCAGACACAGTGTATAAGTAGCTCTCCACACCCCTCCTCACTGCCTTTCCATTCTTATTCTGACTTATCAGATCAATGAGCTCAGCCAGGTGCCTCCCCCGGTGATGCTGCTGCCAGATGA
Source organism: Hydropotes inermis (assembly GCA_020226075.1). NCBI lineage: Eukaryota > Metazoa > Chordata > Mammalia > Artiodactyla > Cervidae > Hydropotes > Hydropotes inermis. Next base: position 51,502,816 of record CM035294.1, on the reverse strand, counting down.
CTTTAAGGCTAGCTCCAAGATCAAGGTCAACAATCACCTTTTCCACAGGTATGTGGAATCCCTGCTCTGCTCTTGTCAACCTTCCTAGAAAAGAGAAGAAATCATTTTAAGAGTTAAGGTTGAATGAGTTGAAGGTTTTAGATTTAGAAGGCAACTTACAAGTTGTTACTGTATTGCTTAAATTTCTTCCCAATGCAGAAATTCAGTATTTTTGTAAAGAAACCACTAACATAATTCCCAGTGTTCCCTACACACTTATCTATGTGTACTAGTTTGCCTCTCCTCTAGCCTAAAAATTCCATAGCGTAAATACATTTAGTTGCCATTACCATTAGCTCCTGAGAGGTACTCCCTGAAAGATATACCTGAGTCCTATAAACCCTCCTAATTTCAGAAGATGCCATTCAAAACCTATTGCTGATTTAAGGATGTCTCTGACTTGCTTGAGATTTGGGAAATGCTGCTGTTTGGATGGGCAGTAGATCCTGGCTCTACTTAAGCCACTTACCAGTCATGTGGTTTAAGCAGGTCACTCAGCCACCCTAAGCCAGTCTCCCTTTCTATAAAAAGGGAATAACATGCTTAATAAAGGATCTCACATGGGTTCTATGAGAATCAAATAAGGTAATATGTGTGAAGGTGTTCTATAAACTGTAAAGCCCTTTATAAATGTAAGATAACATTGTTACTTTGTTTTCCTATCTTGAAAACCCCTATTGCAGGGAAAATCTGCCCAGTCATTTCAAGTTCAAGGAGTATTGTCCCCAAGTCTTCAGGAACCTGCGTGATCGGTTTGGTATTGATGACCAGGATTACCTGGTGAGTGTCCATTTTGGGGAAAGGGTAGGCCTTTCTCCCTAACAGGGGGAATCCTTGGGACAATCATGTTTGGAGGAATGAGGACCTTCACAGGTATTCTTTACCTTTCTGTGGTCATTACTATCCTGTTGTCAGGCGTCTTCAAAAATCTGAAGAAAGGTATAAAGCCTGTCCTTGGAGAGAAATGTAGATGCATTAAAAATTTTGCCACTCATTTCATTCACTCTATGTATGGACACTGGATTTAGAACCCTTTTTCATCCTCTTATGCCAAGGTTTTATATTCTTGCAGATGTGTTCAGTTGACCACTGTCCCATGCATCCATATATAAAGGGAGGAAAAGAGCTGCTAGTCTCTTCTGTGTCCCCAGGTATCCCTTACCCGAAGTCCCCCAACTGAAAGTGAAGGCAGTGATGGTCGCTTCCTTATCTCCTATGATCGGACTCTGGTCATCAAAGAAGTATCCAGTGAGGACATTGCTGACATGCATAGCAACCTGTCCAACTACCACCAGGTCAGACCTCTCTCAGCCCACTCTTCCCTCCCCCTCCCTACTCATAGCTCAGCTTCAGAGCACTTGGGACACTTCCTGTCCCTCTTCCCTATAGCACTCAACATCTTGTTTTTGAAAAAACAAGGCATTTTTAAAAAAAGAGCCTTCGCATACCTATTTGTGTTTGATTAAAGGAGAGTTTAGATATATTCCTTCTCATTTGGTGCTTCTAATCTAAAGCCGCTGTGAATTGATAGATACATAAAGGGTATATGAATAGCAAAGTATAAGCTTCAGACTAAGTCAGAATTAGATGAAATGCCAACATCAAATGTACTATCAGGAATAAATGCAGTCTGGGGAGAAAACCACAATGAGTGTACCATTGGGATAAATTGGAGGGGAGAAGCCATGATCATAACCAGCCCTAAGTGAGATTAGGGAAGCTATTCTGTCTGAGCAGATGAATTTGGAATATGAAGTTTCTGGAATATTTTGGGAATAAAAAATACCTGAACATCTTTCTACTGAAGGAAAATCTCACCAAAATCAATGAGCAAGGAATAAATGAACAACTCTAAAAGAGTTTTTGGTTCTTCAACAGCTAACCCATGTCTGTTGTTATTAGTTCCTATGTCAGACAGTAAAGAAAGAGGTGAATGAAATGGCCCTGGCCGTTGAGCATCTCTTGTTCTAATGGCAGAGACTGGTAAGCTAGCATCAGTTAACACACAGCAGGCTGTGTGCGGGCAGTGGAGGAATGTAGGGAATGCTCTGGGTGGGCAGAGGAAGAGCATCCCAGCTCATCTGGGGCAAGAGGTGCTCCAGGAGAGTTTTTAGAGGGAGTATCCTGGGAGCAGATTCACGCATGCTAGTGGGGACCAGGCATTGGGCATGGTGGAAGAGAGCACTCTAGGCAAAGGAAAGCAGCACTTGTAAAGGCACAGAGCCATGAACGGGCTTGATGTTGCGGAACTGCAAGAAATTCAATGTGAACAGGATAAGGTATTGTGGAAGGACACTTAGGCAGGAGCTAGGCGGAAAGGGCTTTATAAGCCACACAGAGAGTTTGGGCTTTATCCTGAAAGGTGGTTTGCAGGGGAGTGATGTATATGTCATTTAGAAATAGCCCTGTGGCAGAATTTTAGAGAATGGATTGTAGAGGAGAAGTACTGAGAGTGGTGATACCAGTGAGGAGGTAAGTGTTACAGTCCAGGTGAGAGCCTGGAGGGGTGATGGCAGTGAAGTTGGAAAGGAAGACCTTTGGGAGAATTGCAGGAATTAAGGAAAAGGGACTCCAAATTCCTGGGTGCCCAGTTGGGAAGCAGAAAAAGAAACAGGTCTTTGGAGGAAGACAGTTGTGATTTAGGCATGTTGAGTTTCTGGTTTCCACAGTTCATCCGGATACAGATGTCCTGTGAGTGGTTGGGGTGTGGAGTTCAGGAGAAAGAATCAGATCTCTTTCTAATTTTAGATTTCTTTCTAGTCTATATTTCAGAGCTACAGGTGAATAGATGGTACTTATCACCATGAATATAGATAAGATTATGGAAATGTAGAGTGAAATGAAAAGAAGGTTGAGGACAGAACCTTGGGCAAGTAAAGAGTCCATAAAAGAGACTAAGGGGTGCTTTTTTTTTTTTAATGTGATTGCCAAGTTTAATTCCACAGCTCCACTAACTCCCGCCTTGTAAAAATAACAGAATGCTCCTCTCCGAGGTACACTGTAATGTGAGGCCAGATTTGTTGTTTTTGATATAGCTCTACAAAAAAGTTGGCATGAAATGCACATTTAAAAAGTTTTAAGGTTTAAAAAATACAGACTAGTAATTTATCAATACACCTTGGAGGTTGAGAATAGGATACTAAGATTTAATAAATCTTCCAAATACAGGCAATCCCCAAGTGTAGAGCATTTTCCAAATACAAATGGCCTCCCCCATCAGGTTTAAAGGAGCAAAAACCTTTTCTTCTCCTCCCAGTGACTAGACTACCCAGGCACTCTAAACTCACAACCATGACCCCAAGGAAGGAAAAAAGGAGGGGAGATGGGGACCAAGCAAGGCCACGTGGTCACCGCTGCCCAGAGACTGTTGTGGTGGTTTTTCCTCCACCGCCAGGCCTCAGTCCTCAGCTGTGCCCCAGAAGTTCCTGCCAGGGGACAGATGTAGAGAGCCCCTACCCCCCTGTGACCCGTGAGGCTGAGGCTGGAGCCCCAAGGGCCAGCACCGCATTTGGGTCTTCTTGGCTGGAGCTGTCGGACGCTCTTAATGATTTATGCCCTACTTCATTCCACACAGGACCTGGGGACAGAGAGGAGTGGTGTGATGGGAGCTCAGGCTGGTCAGTAGCGTCAAGTACCAGCCAGTTGAGATACAGCAATGACAAGATGCCTGTTTGAGTTGGCAGCTGAGGGATTTGAGGCAGTGAAGAGTAGAGAAATTTCAGAGGGGAAATGAGAGTATAATCTGATTTCATTGGCTTGAGGGATGAATGAGAGAAAATGGACCGATAGCTGACTAATGTTCTGAGAAGGCTGGCTCTGAAGAGAAAGGCAGCAACCCTGAGAGATGGTAGCACTGAAAAGGGGATTTTCTTAGAAAGCCAAATTAGAGGCCATCATGCAAACGGTTTTACTGTGCGAATCTAGCCCACCAAGAAATATTAGACTAGGTAAAATCATTCTGTTGATGTAATTTCCGCTCCTGGTTCAATGAATAAAGAGAGTCAAAACGAGGATAACAGCAGCTACCTTCCCCATCTCAAAGGATGACAAAGATCAAAGGAGAGAAGGCGCTTTAAGAGATATCATACATCTGAGATAAATCAGAGGAAATGATTCAGAAACTGCATGGATAACCAGGGGCATCTTCAGAAAGCCGCTCACCACTTCTGACCTTCTATAAGCTGTCTGTGTGAAGTTCTCTGGCTCCCTATGGAACGGGAGCATTTGAATCCCGCCCCTGAGCTGTTCATCTCTCCTGCTTTCTCCCTCCCTCCTACCCCAGTACATTGTGAAGTGTCACGGCAACACACTGCTGCCGCAGTTCCTGGGGATGTACCGGGTGAGCGTGGACAGTGAGGACAGCTACATGCTTGTGATGCGCAACATGTTCAGCCACCGTCTCCCTGTGCACAGGAAATACGACCTCAAGGTCAGGAGAGAGGCCCGCCCGAAGGGGTCTCCTGATGGCCCGAGGGGCGGGGCGGCCAGGGAGGGCGCTGCATGCTTCATCTTAAAGGAAAGAAGGCTGTGGGTTTGAGGACTTGTCCTAGGAGGTAGGTTCCGACTGTGTCTTTAGCCCCTTCTGCTGACTTGGTCTTTGGATCTCTCCACAGGGCTCCCTAGTGTCCCGGGAAGCCAGCGATAAGGAGAAGGTGATATAATTCTAGATGACAGGGTGTGAGGGGTGGGGGAGGGCAGGTGAAAGGGATCTTCTTAGGATAAAGACGTAGGGATCCCTGGATATTAATTCTTATTTTAAACCACCAAAAAAGAAGAGAGATGTAAACTTTTCCTGATCCAGGGACTTTTTGGAAGGGTCAGTGGGAAGGGCCTTCTTGTCACTGTCTTGGGTTTGGGAATGGGTGAAAATACCAGAGCAAACTGCTCACCAACCACCTCCCATCCTGAGCTTTCATTCAAACCAGCTGTCTTTGCTTAAGAAGAAGAAAGAAAAGTCAGAATGGAGTGTGTGAACTGAAAACCCTAGGCAGAAAGGAGTGGGGTGTGATTTGGGATACAGCTGCAGTGACTGATTCTGGGGGCAGCACTGGAGGTAAGAGCAGACTCTGGGCAGCCTCCCAGTAAAGTCAGGTGAGCGGGGTGGTAAACCTCTCCCCTCGGGGCCCCAGAGCGAGAGACAGCCCTACGTAGAGCAGGGTTCACTGGCTGAGATGGTCGGGAGGCCTGCATTCCCAAGCTGTCCCTTTACCTGTTCTCAGGTTAAGGAACTGCCCACTCTTAAGGATATGGACTTCCTCAACAAGAACCAGAAAGTTTATATTGGTGAAGAGGAGAAGAAAGTCTTTCTAGAGAAGCTAAAGAGAGATGTGGAGGTGATGATTGGGGTGCTCTGGGAAATGACTTTGCTTCTCTTTTGCTCCCCCCCCCCCCCACCCAGCAGCTGTCCATTTACAATATGAGGGATCTCATCCCCTTCCCTTGGGGCTCTCTGCCTGTAGGGGGTTTTGGCTTCCCTTGATAGCTCAGTTGGTAAAGAATCTGCCTGCAAGCAGGAGACCCTGGTTTGATTCCTGGGACAGGAAGATCAGCTGGAGAAAGGATAGGCTACCCACTCCAGTATTCTTGGACTTGCCATGTGGCTCAGCTGGTAAAGAACCCTCCTGCAATGTGGGAGAGCTGGGTTTAAACTCTGGGTTGGGAAGATCCCCTGGAGAAGGGAACTGGCTACCCACTCGAGTGTTTTGGCCTAGAGAATTCCATGGACTGTATAGTCCATGCGGTCCCAAAGAGTTGGACAAGACTGAGCAACTGTCACTTTCATGAAAATCTAGAAATGACCCTTGAAGGGGGTGGCTGGTATGAACTAAGAGAATGATCATAAAAGAATTCTTCAAAAAACAATGATCTTGAGATACCAGGACATTTAGGCAATAAATAGCAATGGTATACTCCCAACCCTCCGTTTTTACACTTCCTTTCCCCAGGAGGGCCCTGGATGTTCAGAGAGGGAGGTGTAAGAGTGGTACGTGGGAGTGGAGAGAATCTGGGGCCTCTGACCTGCCAGTGGGGTCTTCAGTTCCTAGTGCAGCTGAAGATCATGGACTACAGCCTTCTTCTGGGCATCCACGACATAATTCGGGGCTCTGAGCCAGAGGAGGACGGGCCAGTGCGGGAGGAGGAGTCAGAGGGGGATGGCGACTGTGGCCTTACGGGACCTCCTGCTCCGGTGGGCTCCTATGGCACTTCCCCTGAGGGTATCGGCGGCTACATCCATTCCCACCGGCCCCTGGGCCCTGGAGAGTTTGAATCCTTCATCGATGTCTACGCCATCCGGAGTGCTGAGGGTGAGAGAGCCTGGAAATTTAAAGGGCAGGGAGGGTAGTCCCTGGGGGACAGAGACCAGGATGGTGATTGGAGAGGCTGGTTAGCTTTTCAGAAGAAATCTGACTGGTTCCTGGGGGGAGGGAATTGGGACTATACTTGGTCTTCATCGCTGGCCTCTCTCCCCAGGGGCCCCTCAGAAGGAGGTGTATTTCATGGGCCTTATTGACATCCTGACACAGTATGATGCCAAGAAGAAAGCAGCTCATGCAGCCAAAACTGTTAAGCATGGGGTGAGGGCTCCCTGAAGCCTTTCCTTTCCTGTCTTGACTATTCAAGAGCCTCTTGTGCCCGAGCAGTGGGGTGGCAGGAGGATGGAGGGCTGGGTATGGCAATGGCCAGGAGTGGGGAGGCGGGGAGGGCAGGGAGCAGGGCAGGGCTGCGGGCGCTGACACCCTGTTCCACACCTTCCTCTCACAGGCGGGGGCAGAGATCTCCACTGTCCATCCTGAGCAGTATGCTAAGCGATTCCTGGATTTTATTACCAACATCTTTGCCTAAGAGACTGCCTGACTTTGTGGTGACTGCTGCTCTGTGTTCAGGTGGTGGGGGTCTGAGAGGCATGGGGGAATTGTGGATGTTCTGGCCACTAACTTCTCTTCCTCTTCTGCTAACTTCAGGCTACAGGCTCCTTCCATCCAAATAACTCCTTCTTGAGTAGGCCCTTCCTGGCCCTCAGAAATACCGATACATTGTCTTCCCTCCCCTTCCTTCCCTTCTCTCCCTTCCCTCTTTCCCTTCCCCACCAAGTCGGCTTGCTTCATTAGAGTGTTTACTGTTGACTCTCTCCCAAGTGCCTTGATCTTTATAAAATGTCCTGTTGTTTCCATGACAGAGGAGGAGCTGGGGGAAGGGGTTTGTTGGCCATCTTCAAGACCTGACTGCACAGATGGACCTGGCTCAAGCAACTTAACCGATGCCCTTTGCTGTGTGGGGTGAACTAAGAGTATCTGGATTTTGCTGATAACTTTATAGAACTCGTTGTGGCATGCTTTTTTCCTAGTAGGCCCTGGGATGGAAGATTTTCAAGACCCTAGAGATGTGGGTGCTAGCATGCGCCCCTACATTGGGATAGGGCCAGTCTTACCGAGGTGGGGTGGAGGGTGGCCACGGTGGGCTGGCAGCTTGTGGGGGTGGGACCTCTGAGGACTCCTGCGATCGTTCAGGGAATCGGGGGTCTCTGCTGAGGGTCGACTCCTCTCCGGCCCCCGTCTCCCCCTGTCCCACTGGAGACAGTCACGTGTTGGACCCGGGGCGAAGCTGTTTGGCGGCTGCTGTTCTTCCCCAGGACCACACATCCCTCCTGGGCTGGAACCCTTCAGTGGGGGTGTGGTCGGTTCTGGAGGCTGGACGGGTGAGCCAGGGCTGTGAGGTTCACTCCCTGTGTTGAATTTCCTTTCTTCGTGTCCAGCCGTCCTGGAGGTTTGAGTCCCAGCAGAAGGGAATACCTCTACTAGGGTTAGCCCTGGTCATCTCAAGAGAACGGGAGTCTCAACATGGGGGAGCCGCCTCCACTGCGTGGAAGTGTGCCCCTGGCACACGTCCTCCCCTGCCCCTTCTCAAACGCTTTTCCCGGTTGGATTTGTTATTTTGTTCTTTTCTGTCCATCTTAACTGCTACTGTGTCTCCCGGGGGACAGATGGCCCTCTTTGTCATCTTCACTCTCCACCCCCAGAGAGGAGTCGGAGCCATAACTCAGTCACCCAGCCCCCTCCAAAGAGACTTGAGCGGATGCATGATATTCTCAGGATGCAGTGGACCCTGATGAGCTGGAATAGTTCCTTCCCCGCAACGCCTTTGGGGCTCAGGCAGCCATTCTTGTGATCCTGCATCTCACCTGAGGCTTCTGCATTTCTCTGGAACACAAAGCTGGGGCACCAGCAAGTGGCCTGTAGGGATACAAAGACTCTGCTCTGTATCTGACTGGACTGATGTGTCTCACAAGAAGCCATGAGGTCATAAAGGAGAATTCCTCCTGCCCCTCCATCTTCCCCTCCAAAGCAAGTAACAGGAGGAGTCCCCAGGTGAGGGTTGGAGCCCCAGTAAAATTTCCTGTCCGGAGCCTCATGGGTCTTTTCATTCCACCGTCTACCTTTCCCTTGTTGATGCAATAAAACTCCATGACACCAGCAGCTCTGTTCTTTAGAAATGGGTTTTCTGACCCATTTCTGGCTGATGTATCATAAGCATTATGGTTTTCATTTGTTGCTTCTGTTTTTCATCTTTATTGTTTTATTAATAAAAAGATCTCGTGTATTTACTCCCATTGCTGTCACTATAAGGAAAATAAATTATTGAATTCAAATTCCTTCACAGAAGTTCCTTTTTTTCTCCCCCACTCCTCTTTTCTGGAAGCCTGGGCTTAGGGGTGCAGCGACCAAGTAAAGAACTCTGATCTTTAAGGTGTTGGGTCCCTAAAGATGTGGGTTTCAAGATAGATGGCTGTGAGCTTAAAAGGTGGCTAGGAGTGTGCATGGGAATGGAGGACATTCCCCAGTTCTGCAGGAGTCAGCTCCGGGGTGGGGGGGGAGGGACAATTGAGGTGATATGACCCCCCCTCCCCCCGGCACTCTTCCCAGGGTTCTGGGTGAGATCACACTCCGGTCTCTAAAGCTGAGCGAGTCTTAACAGCACCCAGCACACAGGAGCTAAAGGAGAAGGAGCCCAGTGCTTCCCCAGCTCCCTGGGAAACATGCCTTTGTGTGGAGGACAGGAAGAGTGCCTCAGGGTCCTGGGAAAGTGAAAGAGGGAGTGACCAGCCGTCCGGCCCGGAGAGGCAGGGAAGAAAGGGGGTGGGTCAGCAGAGGTGGTTGCCAGTCTGAGAGATCCATCCGGTCCTGTTGGGCCAAGGAGGTCTGACCGTTGGAAAAACCTGGCCTGATGTGGCCCCAGGGAAGTGAGTTGGACTGGAGGTGGAGTCTGCTGGCTCTGATGTGCGAAGCGGAAGAGGGTTCCCCCACCCCTTTGTGAGTTTTTAACTCTGTTGCAACCATAGACTTGATACCATCACTCCAAGGCATTTTTTTTTGGACAAAATGTATTCACTTATTCTGCACCAGCCTCAGTGTAAAGAGAAAAATCAGAGATCAACACCCATCTGCACGCAGGTCTGACGGGGAAAGGCAATACAGAAGGGAAACGTCTTAGTCCTGCATTTATTTTTTAGAACCAATGCTTTTTACTACGACTCTTCTTCCAACCTCCTATTCCTCAAAGGCCTTTCTAGAAAAAGGATCACAGAGAAATTGCCCCCTCTTCCCCACCTACCTAAACCGACGCTCCTCACCCGCCCATCTGCCACCAGCTTCCAGAAGCTGCTACGCCGCTGGCTGGCAAAGAACAGGGGGAGGGCCCCTCTCCGGAGGGGCGAGCGAGAAGGGCACGTCTTTAAGGGAGTTAGCCTCCCGCCCGGGGCTCCGCGACACCACCCCCGCCTCCAAAGACTGGGACGGCGCCTCCATCTCTGTTTTGGGGCGGAAGGCGGGGGCTTGTGGATGGAAGCGGGTCAAAGGAAACGGTGATTGTCACCGGGGAGGGGGAAGGCGGCGCCACCCTCCTTCCTCCCCTCTTCCCCAGTCTGCACCCCCTGCAAACTCCCCCCACACCTTCTCGGGGTCTCCCCGCCCCCGCCCTTGTTGCTAAGGCCCAGACCGTCATCCCAGCAACAGCCTCAGTCATGTGACCGGCAATGGCGGCGCTGACGAGAGGTAGGTGAGCGCGGCGCCCCCCACACCCGCCGCGCGCCCCCCGGGCCCTGCTCGCAGCCCCGCGCCCCTCCTCGGTCTCCTGCGCGCGGCGCCGGGGCCCGGGCGCGGCCCTGCCGGCCCTCTGTCTGTTAGCCTCCCGCCTGGGCCTCCGCGCGGGGGCTCTGGGGCCCGCGATCCGGCCGACGCGCATCCCCACCCAGTGCTGGGCTGCGGGGGCTCTGCCGAGCCGGGGGTGCGGGGAGCTGGTTCCGGGTCGCGTCTGGCAGGAGGTCGCGGGGCGAGGGGGGATGCTTCCGTTGATGCCCCGTTGATGCCCCCAGGGACCGGGGCCCTTCCTGGCCGCCCTGGCCGCCGGCCTCTCGGGCGGGAGGGACCGGCCCCGTGTCCGGCCTGGGCTGCCCCAGAGGAATCGGACCCAGCAGAAGCTGTGGCCCCGCCTCCCTTCTCTGTGCCAGCAGGACTCGGAGCAAAGGACGCCTAGGTCCTGGCTTCTGTCGGATGGGGAGGGGGTGTTCCACCTGGATGGAGCGAAAGCCGAGGCTCTCGGGTTCCGAGTTCGCTTTCTGAATCTTGAGGTGCATCTGGCCTTGAGGGGACTGGGAAGGAGGCACAAACGGAGAGCTGCTCCCTCTTGGATCAGTCAAGGAATTGAGGTCACACTAATGGCCCTTCTATTTGGGCCGCATTTGGAGGTGTTGTAGGGATAGCTCTGTAGCTGAACACAGCAAGACTGGGGGCAGGGAGGGGGTGGTGGTGGTGGTCAATATCAGGGTGCTCCAGCGGATCCCCTGCGTGGGCTCCACCCCTCCCGAAATGCAGCCTAGGTTGCTGGCAGGCCTGGACTTCGTGCACTGGGTTTAAAAGCTGACAGCGAGAACTTTGTTATTGCAGGGGCTTCTGCCACTGGGTCCGCATTCCAAATAGACTCCAGCAGAAGGGACTGGGTTAACACTCAAGGAAGGCTCTCTGGCACTAGGAGCGGAATTATCGGCAAAATGTGGAGCAGGGCGAGAAGCTGGGGAGCAAAGGAGATATTCTTGTCCTTGTGATCTGAGGGAGGTGGCAACACAGACCTTCTGTGTGTGGGCTTTTCCCTTCCAGACTTCTCTAATCTGCATCCCTAGGCTTTCTTAAGAGCCCCAGAGCTGAGGAAGAGGAAAGTTAGCCTGTTGAAGTTCCTTCTTTAGGGACTTGGCCAGAGGCTGCGGAGGAAACCCTGCAAAAGCCAGGGAGAGGAGGTGGCAGGAGGACTCTTGTTTTGCTTCTGGGCTGACTGGGGGAAGCAGTGATGCTTGTCATCCTAACCCCTCCTCCCCCACGCCCCCTCTCCTAGTCCTGGTCAGCTGAGTGTGGAGACAGAGGGAATTCTGCTGTCACCGTCCATGGGCTTCCCAGGTATCTGCCTTTCATGGAAACCCCAGCTCTCACCCTTAAACTGGTTTCCTCCATTCCATGTTCCTCGCAACCCCATTCCCGGGAGACTGACCCCCAGGCCCTGTCTGTCTTGTGGGCCGCTGGGGTGGGGGCATGTGGCAATGGGAGAAGGCGTTTCCACTCTTTTCCCTTTCCACCCACCAGGTCACACAACCTACAAGTAGGGAGTGAGGACAGAGAGCGCGCCTGCATGCCAATTCTAAGCTCTTCAGGATCAAAGTGAGCAAAAAGCGGGGGTCGAAACCTCCTTTCCTTTTACAGAACCCAGTCCAGAGTTGGGGAGGGCCGGGATGCTTCTGTGATCTAGGGAGGAGTGTAGGAGAACCAAGACTGATGCTTACCTTAGATGACAATACTGAAGTTAGAGCAGCTTTCTTGCTCTTCAGGGGGTGCTGGAGTTGGAAAGATGGGAGGAACTGGAACATGAACTTGGGGGAGGAGTTGGGGGTTGGGCTCTGAGAGAGTAGAGGTAATATAGGACTGGAAAGGAGTGGGCAGGAGGAGGCACTGGTATCTGTGAAATGGGGACCCCCCCACCCTGAGTCCCTTTCACCCTGGGGGCAGTGTCGTTCGTCCTGTCCAGAATGGCAGCCTGTGGAGGCACCTGCAAGAACAAAGTGACTGTCTCCAAGCCTGTGTGGGACTTCCTGAGCAAGGAGACCCCCGCCCGGCTGGCCCGGCTTCGGGAGGAGCACCACGTGTCCATTCTCATAGACGGCGAGACTTCTGACATCTACGTTCTCCAGCTTTCCCCTCAGGGCCCGCCCCCCGCCCCTCCCAATGGGCTCTACCTGGCCAGGAAGGCCCTCAAGGGGCTGCTCAAGGAGGCAGAGAAAGAGCTCAAGAAAGCTCAGAGGCAGGGGGAGCTTATGGGCTGCCTGGCTTTGGGGGGCGGAGGGGAGCACCCTGAGCTGCACCGCCCAGGCCCGCCCCCTCTCCGGGCAGCCCCACTCCTGCCCCCAGGGGCCCGGGGGCTTCCCCCGCCTCCTCCTGCCCTGCCCCCTCCCCTCCCTCCCCGCCTTCGGGAAGAGGCCGAGGAGCAGGAGAGCACCTGCCCCATCTGTCTGGGAGAGATCCAGAACGCCAAGACCCTGGAGAAGTGCCGGCACTCGTTCTGCGAGGGCTGCATCACCCGGGCTCTGCAGGTGAAGAAGGCCTGTCCCATGTGTGGCCGCTTCTATGGGCAGCTGGTGGGCAACCAGCCCCAGAACGGGCGGATGCTGGTCTCCAAGGACGCCACGCTCCTGCTGCCCAGCTATGAGAAGTACGGTACCATCGTCATCCAGTACGTCTTCCCGCCCGGTGTCCAGGGGGTAAGAAGACGACGGCTGCCCTTGCCCTTCGGTTTCCCCGGGCTCCTTGTGCTGATTGTTCTCTGACTTAGGAAGGCTGGGTGCGAGGGGAGTGTGGTTGTTAGATGTGATATAGTCATGCGGTCTGTCTCCTGGGATGCCTTCTCGCTCAGCTCAGTGCCCTGGAGCAAGAGGCCCCCTTGAAGCCTAGCTTTTCCATCCTCACGACCCCAAGGCACCCATGAAAATCAGGTCTGAAAGAAAGGAATCGAATTCTGTTTCCCTGATGAACTTGGATGTTGACAGCTGCTGTCAGCAGAGGTGAAGTCTGTGAGGATGGCGGCTCAGGTGCAGGCCAGCACAGAGGGAAAGCTCTGACCTTCCCTCAACAGTGCTGGGAGTGTTAACTCCATTCCAGATTTATGAGACTGAAAACTTTGTTACAGACAGTCGAAGGTTAAAACAGGAGCGGCCAGGAGCCTTTAGGTGTCTTCTTGCTTGGCAAAGAGTAATGTCCAGTTCTGGTTTGCAGAACGATGAGGGAGCTCTGAAAGAGAGGAACAGGAAAATGGAACAGGTTAGACAGTGGAGGATGCATGCAGAGGGCTTTCAGGTGGAGAAGGGAAAGCTGACAGATGAATGACTCTGTCTTCACATTTCTGCTGAGTTGTCTGGAGAGTAAGACCCAGCTTACCTTCCATCACTTTCAAGAATACGTTTGTTGCTTGCAGGATTGGGAGAGCAGAAAGAACCTCTGAATGATGAGAATTTTGTCTGGAAACAGGCTTCTGGTGCCCAGACCCTAGAGCTGGTCCTTCCGTGGAAGGCTGTCACTGCTCCAGCATCATTCGCTGGGGGTGCACAGCCAGGAGGCTGGCCACCACGACCCTCCATGGGCCTTAAGATGCACAGCTGCTCATTCTGCCTCCCCATTCCCCCAGGCTGAACACCCAAACCCAGGAGTTCGGTATCCTGGCACTACTCGGGTGGCCTACCTCCCGGACTGCCCCGAGGGCAACAAGGTGCTGACCCTGTTCCGCAAGGCGTTTGACCAGCGTCTCACCTTCACCATTGGCACCTCCATGACCACGGGGAGGCCCAATGTCATCACTTGGAACGACATTCACCACAAGACCAGCTGCACAGGGGGGCCGCAGCTGTGCGCCATCCTTCCCCCCCCTCGCAATGGAGGGGGCCCCTTCCCTGTGGGAGCCCCCTAGCTGGAGAGGACCCCCCAAACGGTTCAACCATCCTGTCCCTCCCAGTGTCTCCTGTAATCACCCTGGCCCTGACGTGCCCAGCTTAACCTACAGAAAGGAGCAGAGTTGGGCTCAGTGATCCTGGGTTTGGGTGACCTTAAGGAAGGTGGGGAGGGGCTAGAATGGGGCACCAGAGTGAGGGTGAGCATGGGGCAGGATGAGTAAGCCTGACCCTCATTTCTCTTTGCTCCCAGGTTTGGGTACCCGGACCCCACCTACCTGACCCGGGTGCAGGAGGAGCTGAGAGCCAAGGGCATCACGGATGACTGAGGACAGCCCCTCCAGTAGGACCCACGGAAGCCTCTGTTCTCTCTCCCTCTGCCCCCCTCGCCACTCCAGCCGGGGACTGTCTGGCCAGGGAAGCAGTTTGCAGAGGGAGGGGCGATCCCTTCCCCAGCCCCCACCGGCCGCTCCCTGCTGGCAGAGGCGCCGTCCCAGGCTCTGCTCGCCTCCTCCGCGTGTACACACTCCCAGCCGCCCTGCCCCCTCCACTGCCCTTGGCTTTTTCTGGTATGTGCTGTGCTCCAGGGACCGCTGAGAAAGGGCCTGGGTGGGAAGGCAGGGTCTTCGGAACCTCCCACCCGCACACCCCGCTGGACTTCTGTGCAGGGGAGGGAGCCGGCCGCAGGGAGCAGCCTGGGGCCGGCTGCGTGCGTTCTCGAGCCCGTTCCCCCTTCGCCCTGAGCCTCGTGCTTTCTCTCCCGTCTCTCTGTCTCTGTCTCTGTCTTTCTCCCGCTCTTCTCTGCCCCCTGTAAGGAGCCTCCTCACCCCTTCTGGAATCGCCGCCAGACTGTAGCTTTTAATTTAATAAAAATAAAGTAAAACATGCAACTCTCTATGCCGCGCGCCTTCTGTTCTGCGGGCCGGGGTGGGCGTGGGGCGGGGGGCTGGACCTGCTGAGAGGGGCGGGGGCGCAGGTGGGGCGCTCCCGGGGAGCCTCGCCCGGCTGCCTGCCTCCGGAGGGCCTGGGACGGCGGCAGGCACTCAGTGGGCTCCAGGGTAACACAGCGAAACCCTGGGTCGTGCTGCGACGGAGGACTTGGGGTTGAGAGAGGTTTGCTTGCTGTCGAGCGCCGGGTGTAGAGAGAGCGACAACCCTACCCCTTCAGCAAAGTTTGGCCGGGGTGGGAGCGGGGGCGGAGCCGGGAAGGGGGGCGGATTCGGCGGCGGCAACTCCCCGGACGCACGCAGGCCTCAGAGCCCCCAGCTTCCGTGCCCCCTCGGCTCTGAAACTTGGAGGAGGGTCGGGGTCCAGCATGAAGCCCCCGGACCGCGCTGGCCCTGGCCGCACTGACCGGATGCTGGGGGTCATGGGGGGCATGCTGCGCGCATGCGCCCTGCCCGGGCAGGAGGGGGTAAGAAGGGGCACCGAGGTGGGGTCGGGGTCTTAGCGGGCTTCAGGACGGCTGCACGCCGCGACTCAATACACCCGCGGACAGGAGTTCTGCGGAGTAGTCGCAGGAATTCGAGAGTTCCGTTAAGAGGAGCGCAGGCACGTTTTTGGGTGAACTAACTGCTCTCCCCACCATAGCCTCGGCGACCCTTTTGTAAAGAGTGGGTTTTGACCGAAGGGGAAGCGGGAGGTGGAGGCTGGGCGTGGAGGGCGGGTTCCTCACGACTGCTCTGCACCCGCAGCCCTCGAAGAGAAGCCCCCTAGGGCCGGGGGGGGCCGAGCCAGAATCGAACTGGACGGAGGGGGATCAGAGAGGGGAGAGCGACCGTGAGGTCCCCGCCTGGGTTCCGCTGCTCGGTAAGAAGCTGGGGGCGGGGTGGCGCCCAGATTGCCCTCCTGCGCCAAGTGGCGAATTAAAACATATGCTGCTCGTATTAGCTTAAAGGTGCGCATCTAATTTGCATGAGACTCATAGGAACGTTGAGACCTCCACGCTTCTCGCCTTCTAGTCGGATGTGAGCCCCGAGCCCCGCAGGCGGAGTGCCCCCGCGCCCCACCCCTGGCCCCTCGCCAGCCCCGTCTCCGGGACTTCGCCTTAATTGGTGATTAGCCTCAGCCGGAGTCCCGGGGCCTGGAGGAAAGAAGGGTCCGGCGAGAGGGCGGCACCTGGGCCGTGTTCCCCACAAAGAGCTCCCCATTCACGCACCCTCTACTGGGGGGCCTTGTCCCCCGCCCGCCCTCCTCCCGCAAGGCTTGGGACAGTCCCAGCTCCGGAACGTCTTCGTGCAGGCCGAGGCCCCATCCGCCGCGCCCTTCTCCGCTGCGGAGGCCGAGGGGCGACCCTGGCAGACCCCGCCGCGGGGCTCAAGCCCCACCCCAGTGCTCCGCAGCCGGAGCCGGAGATGCGGGAGGGAGGGGGAGCCCGGGGGCTGGGGAGCCCCGGCTAGCGGGGAGGGGCGGAGGCGCTGGGGACGTGGAGGGGACGTGGTGGTGCCTGGGGGAGGAGGGGTTCGGGGAAGGGGGAACCGGAGGGAGAGGGCGGAGCTGGGCCGCGGAGGCCCCTCCCCGCGGCGGCCCGGCGGCGGGGCCTGTTATTCCTCTCGCCGCTCCGCCGGACCCGCGCCGCGCCAGTGACTCGGGGAGTCGGCCCCCGCCTCCTCCTCTGCCCGGGCCTGGAACCACCCCCAATCCTAGAGGCCGGGGACTGGGCGGGAGCGGCTGCAGCATCCCGGCCCGGCTTCCTCCACCATCCGTCCCCTCCCCGCCGGACGTCTGGACCACCCTGGGCCCGCACCGGCTCCGGAAACCCTCCCCGCCCGGTTCGGCGGCCGGGCGCGCGCCGCCCTCTCTGCAGAGCCCCCAGGCCTCTTCCAGACCAGACTTCCGCCTACCCCTGGACCCCCGCCCTCTCTTCCCTCCCTCCCCCTCCCCGGCCTGGAGCGGGGTGGGAGGGAGGGGGGAGCGTCCTGCGCCGTCCCCGCCCCCGTGACTCCCCCTGCATGGCCGGCCCGGGTGGGAGGTGCGGGGGGGCCCGGGCGCCATGCGGGGGGGGCAAAAGGAGGGTCGCTGTGCCTGTGCCCGTGTGATCCGAAAAGTGCTGGCAAAATGCGGCTGCTGCTACGCTCGGGGGGCACGTGGTGAGTGTAAGGTCGCAAGGGCTCAGTGTTGAGTTGGGGGCGCGCTGAGGGCTTCAGGACTTGCGTTCGTCCCGGCCCTAGGGATTTAGAGGCTGGAGACTATACCTGTTTTTTTCCAGGAGAGTGACTTAATAGCTGGTCTCAAAGATTCTTCTCTGCCTTCATTTCTATCAGTTCAAGTTAAGGAAATTGGGGAAGGGGCGAGGGAGAAGAACCCACTCATAATCCCCTTAGGCCTAGAACCACATCTACCCTCAAATCCTTTTGCTGAAAACCTACTTCAGATCTGTAGAGGCCCGGGGGCGTGGGGTGTAGGGATGAGGGGCTACCAGCTCTTTGACAAATCTCAGCTCTGTCCCCGAGCCAGGCCAGGGATAACTCTGATGCGCTCTCCTCACTTGCCCCCTCTGCTGGGTTTGTGCTCCTGCTGGGGAGGTGGGCTGCAGAAGTCTTTCCTGTTTATAGTGGTTACTGCAGCTGGTGGAGGAGGGGTCTGGGGGTGGCAGATGGGCTCTTTTTGTCCCCCCTTCAAGGAGAATGGTCTGTCCCCATTGCAAGGGGGAGGGTTCCAGGAGAGCAGATGGCCACCCCCAGCCTCCAGTGTACCCAGATGGCTGCCCCCACTGCCATGCTCAGATGTGAAGGAGCCCCCACGTGTAACTGGGGGTGCCGGGCATAGGGAGCCCGGTGTTTACTGTCCTTCCCCCCAAGGGTGCCCTGGTGAAATTTTCTTCCTGGCCAAGTCAAGTGAGGATGGCGAGAGAGGGAGCCCTGGGGGAGAGGGGCCGAGCATCACAGAATGGAGCTTCTGGGAGCTCCCTGGGGACCCCGAGTCTGGAGCTGAAGCAACATGTCATTCCCTTTCTCCACCCCCACCCCACCAGAGTCCTACTCTATTGCTGGCAGTGAGGGGAGTATCTCGGCTTCGGCTGCCTCGGGTCTGGCGGCCCCCTCTGGCCCCAGCTCTGGTCTCAGCTCTGGCCCCTGTTCCCCGGGCCCCCCACGGGCAGCCAGTGGCCTGAGAAGATGGTTGGATCACTCCAAACACTGTCTCACTGTGGAGACTGAGGCAGACAGCGGCCGGGCTGGACCACATGAGGTGAGCAGGGCCCCACAGAGGCATGAAGGACGTCCATGAGGAGCACCGGGAGAGGGCGGTTGGTGCCGCTGGTCATGGGGAGACACAGCTACTGTCCCTGACCTTTGAGACTTGACCTTTGGCCCCTAGAACTGGATGCTGGAACCAGCCCTCGCCACAGGAGAGGAGCTGCCAGAACTGAACCTGCTGACCACATTGTTGGGGGGCCCCGGGGATAAGACACAGGTATGAAGAAATAACGGCTTCCCAGATAGCTCAGTGATAAAGAATCTGCCTGTCAATGCAGGAGACACAGAGGAGTTGTGGGTTGGATCCCTGGGTCGGGAGGATCTCCTGGAGAAGAAAATGGCAACCCATTCCAGTATTCTTGCCTGGAAAATCCCATGGAGCCTACAGGGCTATGGTCCATGGGGTTGCAGAGAGTTGGACATGACATAGAGACTTAAGTGTACATGAAGAAATAAGTCTGGGGTGGCTTCCCTCACCCACGGGCCATCCATTCGCTTACTCTGAGATGCTCTTCCTTCCAGCCCCCTGAAGAGGAGACTTTGTCCCAAGCCCCTGAGAGTGAAGAGGAGCAGAAGAAGAAGGCTCTAGAAAGGAGTATGTAAGTGTCTACACTCTCTCCCTGACCTCCCCCCTCCAGTCACACAACTTGCGGAGGACCGTCTCTCACATTTTAGATTTGAGACTTGGGATTTCCTCCGAGGTTGGCCGTGGTAACGAAGGGGCTCCTAGCCCAGGAGAGAGGAAGTGGCTAAACCTGTTCTCTCCCCAGGTATGTCCTCAGTGAACTGGTGGAGACAGAGAAAACGTACGTGGACGACTTGGGGCAGATAGTGGAGGTAGCTCCCTTTCCCTTCCCAGCTCTGGCCCAGCCCTTCCCCTCTTCCCAGGGCTGTGTTAGGAGATGCTTCTTGCTCCTCGGGCCCCCCCTCCGCAGTCTCCCAGACTCCCGGGACTTTTTGGGGTCCCGCTGGGACTGGCCCCACACGCTGCTGCCCCCTCCCCACCTTTCCGCAGGGCTACATGGCTGCCATGGCCGCTCAGGGGGTACCCGAGAATCTTCGGGGTCGTGACAGGATTGTGTTTGGGAACATCCAGCAAATTTATGAGTGGCATCGAGAGTAAGTGATGGATCCCCTG
>CM035294.1:51457354-51483368 GCA_020226075.1 Hydropotes inermis | reverse complement strand
GGGGGGGGGGGCGTACGTCGGGTGACCTCTGTGTCCTCCCCATGGGCCCACTGTGGCCTGAGGCATGTCTGGAGAGACCTCCTGGGGAACACTACGGGGCAGACAGCTCTGACTTGCCTGGGATGGGGTATTTGACCTGCCTTTCCCTGCCTACCCCTCCAGCTATTTCCTGCGGGAGGTGCAGCGCTGTTTGAAGGATCCTGATTGGCTGGCTCAGCTATTTATCAAACACGTGAGGCTTGAGGGCGTGGCGTCCAGAAGGGGAGGGGCTTGGGAGTGGATCAGGCCTCAGCACCCTGACACTTTCTTAAAATTTACCTCTTAGGAGCGCCGGCTGCATATGTACGTGGTGTACTGTCAGAATAAGCCCAAATCAGAGCATGTGGTATCAGAATTTGGGGACAGCTATTTTGAGGTCAGTGGCTGAGATACTTTGGGGAAAGGGGGACAGAATCGTCAGTACGAGCGGGCTTTCCAGGCTGCAAAACCACCCCGTCTGTCCCTGTCCCCAGGAGCTCCGGCAGCAGCTGGGGCACCGCCTGCAGCTCAGCGACCTCCTCATCAAACCAGTGCAGAGGATCATGAAATACCAGCTGCTGCTCAAGGTCAGGGCCACCTGTTTCCTGGGGGGCACAGCAGGTTGGGACAACCTTTTCTTCATTCATCTCCCCAGGGTTCCTAAGGCTCCCCCTCGACTTCCTGGGGGCCCTCACCTGTGTCCTCAGGGAAGGATGTGAGGGGTCTTGAGGATGTCCTCGTGACCTCCCTGAGAATTTCTTTTCTGTGTCTTAGGATTTTCTCAAGTATTATAGGAGAGCTGGGATGGATACTGAAGAGCTGGAGGTGAGGGCTCCCATGTCTCATAGGACACACCAGTCACACCTATCGTCTTAGTCTCCTGGGTTTCTTTATAGCGCTGTCTGGTTTATAGGGGGAGGCTGGTTGAAGAGGCCTCTTTCCCAGCGTTGACAACGCTCCTCTCTTTACCTGTGTCCCAGCAAGCGGTGGAGGTCATGTGCTTTGTCCCCAAGCGCTGCAATGACATGATGACCCTGGGGAGACTTCGGGGGTTTGAGGTACGGGGATGGAGCAGAGTTCTTGTGCCCCAAGAACGTGCTGGGCCCTCGGGAGTCCCTAAAGGGAGTTGTCCTCCTCTCCTGGGGTTGACAGGAGCTGGCTGGTCAGAGTGTCAGGGGAAAGAGGGAGGAGTAGAGAGTTGCCCCCTCTTCTCTTCTGGCTTCTCTCAAAGGCCACTCCTTTGGTTTTAGGGCAAACTGACTGCTCAGGGAAAGCTCTTGGGCCAGGACACATTCTGGGTCACGGAGCCGGAGGCTGGGGGGCTGCTGTCTTCCCGGGGCCGAGAGAGGCGTGTGTTTCTGTTCGAGCAGATCATCATCTTCAGCGAGGCCCTGGGAGGAGGAGTTCGAGGTGGAGCGCAGCCTGGTTATGTGTACAAGAGCAGCATCAAGGTGGGGAGGGGTCTAACTGGGGTCAGGGAGGCCTCTGAGAGGATGTCTGGCTCTGGGATATTTGTTGGAGGGGGCAGGATCCAGAGTAGGGGCTGAAGAATTTGGGGGCTGCCTCCTCTTTGCCAATCCAGGTGAGCTGCCTGGGACTGGAGGCGAACCTCCAAGGTGACCCTTGCCGGTTTGCACTGACCTCCAGAGGGCCAGAGGGCGGGATCCAGCGCTACATCCTGCAGGCTGCGGACCCTGCGGTCAGTCAGGCCTGGATCAAGCAAGTGGCTCAGATCCTGGAAAGCCAGCGGGACTTTCTCAATGGTGAAGCTCAGCCCCTCACTCCTTCCCATCCTCTCTTGGCCCTTTGATCTCCCGAATCCCTCCCTGCCCAGTCTCTGATCCCTGCCCTCTCCCCTCATCTCCACTTTTCCACTACCTACTCAAGATTGAGTAGCTGAGAATCCCCCTAAAGCCTCAAGCAGCTTACACTGGCTGACAGTCCTTGGGCGGGAGGGCAGAGTGGGAGAACGTGGCCTGAGCAGAGTCCCTGGAGAGGGTGTGTCTCTGCTGTAACCCTCCTTCTGTGCCTCTCTTTGCCCCAGCGCTGCAGTCGCCCATTGAGTACCAGAGACGGGAGAGTCAGACCAACAGCCTGGGGCGGCCCGGAGGGCCTGGGGTGGGGAGCCCTGGGAGAGTTCGGCCTGGAGACCGGGCCCAGCTCAGCACACACACACCCGTCAATGGCTCTCTCCCGTCCCTGCTGCTGTCGCCCCAAGGGGAGGTGGCCAGAGCCCCCCTGCGCCCGGACATGCAGGTATGAGGAATGAAGCTCCCTGGCTGTAAGGGCAGAATGCGGAGGGCCTCCCTCTCGGTTCCGGGTCCCCAAGCCCCCATATCATTCTTTTCTTCCACTACCTTCCTTTTGCCTGCCCCTTCCTACTTCCCAGCTCTTGCCCTCCCCCACTCCAGTTTAACCCTGGGAGACACTGATGGTCTCAGATGATCTGAGATGTCTGGCAAGAGGGCGTGACTCGGGGCTTACACTGACAAGACAGGAGTGAGGGTGGATGCCTGAACTTCTTTGATTCTCCGACTTGAGTCTCTTTTCAGGCCCCCAGTGCCACCCCCCAGGCTCCTCATGACCCTCCTCCAGTTCCACCAGTTCCAGACACTCCTCCCTGCCGAGCCAGACTCGCCAAGCTGGATGAAGATGAGCTGTAACTGGTGAAGGCCATGGGGGTGGTGCTGACTCAGCCACTCTGTTCCCCCAGGAACTTCAGGGCAATCCTTTGGCACCGCTCCAGAATCCCTCCCTCTTGGTGTATCTGGAGGGTGGGCAAGGCTGGGAGTGGTTTCAACTTGGAGGAGGGCACCTAGATTCAAAAAGACTTCTTTCTGCCCAAGGAACACAGGTTCCTTCAGCTCCCACCCCTATGCATGCATCACAGGTCCCCCCAAAAGGAGGATATATGGGTGGGTGGGTGGGTGGGAGGGCTGGGGCAAGGGCCAGATAGAAATGACTGGTATTGTTTTTGATTTTTCTGTTTTCTGAGAATAAAGGTTTTGTTATATCACTAAAGCTGCTGTCTTAGCAGAGGGAAGGGGAAGCTGAAGTTGGGGTAAAGGAGTGTGGAAGAGATCAGATGGCCCCTCAAATCAGTCGTTGGAGGCAGGGTCTGGTGCAAGTAGAAGGGTGCAGGATGTAAGATAAAAAAGATGTAGTTACCTCTGTCTCTCACTTGCAGCTGCAGCATCTCTCAGTCCGGGTCTCAGGGCTACAGGAAAACCCTAGAAGCTTGCATCCTCCCTTTGACCCAGCCCCTTTCCCTCCTGTGTGGTCTCTGTTCTAGATGCCACTGGGAAAGCCCGCTGTGGGCTGACTTCCCACCGTTCCCTCAGCACCCAGATGCCAAAGCAGTGAATGCCCACGGTACCTTTCTGAGGCCGCCATGTTCAGCTGAGGGAACATGGGGAGGTGGAGAGGATGCTGGGGGCTCTGGCCCTTCTGGCTCTGGGTCCCCTTATTTTTGCTGTCTGGGAGGTTGCAAAGCATATCCATATTGAGCAGGAAGGGATTCTTCTTCAAGCCACAGACCTAAGAGTGGAGGTCTTCACCCCTTCCAACTTCGGGGACAGCCCCCGGGACCGAGACCCGAACCTGCAGAGACTCGCGTCCAGATGCCCTGTCCTGCCTGGGTCCTTGGGCATCGGCGTGTCCTCTGTGTCCATTCGTCCCCTGGGCCCAGTCACGCGTACTTCAGCTTCCTCAGCAGACAATAGACTGCTGGGGTGGGAGGCTGAGGAGGAGCTGGAGCCTCCCTGTGGGCCTGAGGTCTCTCTGGCCACAATGGGGGGAGGGACCTCTAAGGGGGGGACAGGACGTACAGCCCAGATAAGACTTCTGGGGAACAATAGGAGGAATTGAAGAGGGGAGACCCACCCTCACTGTACCCCACACCCAGGGCTTTGGGGTCAGGGACTAGGGACCAGAGGGTGATGGGGAGGGGTGCTAAGAATGCTTGTGAATGGAGGAGGGGATGGGGCAACTAGCAGGGTCCTGGAGCTCAGAAGCTTTGTATCTCTCCGGGGACCTCAGGGGTACATGACGTGGGTGGGTGACCCTTTCATACTTAACCACATACGTATTGTTCACTACCTACTTTGTGAATAGCACTGGGACACAATAAATAGTGCTTCAGTGTTTTTGCCTTTCTGAGCCATAAAATCAAAACTTGCTCTCTGTTCAGTATTCCCCCCTGAGGCCCTGAATTGGGAATTCGGGCCCAGCCACTCCCAGCAGAGGTGTGGGGTGGGAGGTCCCTCTAGGGAGGGATTGGATAGGGGGGTCCCTATCCAATGCATGTAGCTGCTTCCCATCTAGGTGGTCTGTGAGACAGCTGAGGCCAATGGAGCCCCTTACACTTTCTGGTGAGAAGCTCTGCCCGTGAGAATTAGGGTCTGGGGGGAGAAAGGGAGGTTGGAACACCGCTGAACTTTCTTGTGGGCCATTTGCAGCCCTGAGGATGACCAGCAACCCCAGAGGAGTCAGCATCTGTCTGTGCCCCAGGTGCTAATGTGGAAAGAAACCACCGGAGTGAGAGGCGGGAGTCCAAAGACCTAGGAGCGGCAGTGGGTGTTGGGTGTGTTTGTTTTCTGGCCTATCTCTCTGGTTCCTCCACTGCAGGCTCCAGGGCCAGCGATCGGGCCAAGGATGTCTGAGGGAAACGCCTAACACAGAGACGCCCCCTCCCCAAGGCGCAGCTGTCTCCTGACTGTAGAAGGTCCCCAAGAGAGGGCTCCCTCCGGGACGGGATTGGACTCTGCTCCTAGGAGGCGGGCCACGGGGCTGGCGGGCAGAGGGGTATTTAAGGCTAGGCGGAGTTGGAGGTGGCCAAGGGCGAAATGAGTGGGCCACGGGGCGCCAGGGCCTGCCCAGGTCCGGGAGAAGCCTCCGACCTTAAGTACCCCCTGGGCGCCAAGTTCAGGGAACCTCTCACAGAGAGCCGGTTCCAGCAGCTCTTTGGAGACGCAGAGCAGGAGCCCGAGCTGCTCGCGGAGACGCGCTGGTCCCGGCTGTGGCGGCGGCGGGCCCGCGCCTGCTCCGGACCGGGGGCGCGGCGCCTGCTGCTGGCGCGGCTGCCCCCGCTGCGCTGGCTGCCCAACTATCGCTGGCGGGCCTGGCTCCTCGGGGACGCGGTGGCCGGACTGACCGTGGGCATCGTGCACGTGCCCCAGGGTGAGCGGCCCCAACTCCAGCCTGGCAGGGGCCCAAGCTCTAGGGGGCTTCGGGTGGGCACAGGGCCTGGCAACCGGGAGCGAAACGGGTAGGCTCGGCGACAGGGACCCGAGGCCGAGTCCTGGGTAAGGCCGGTGGAGCGCCATCAGATCCCCACCCCCAGCTCCCCTCATCTGTGCAATCCTGCGAGAAGTCTTGGCCACGGTCCGGCTCCAGGAACTGGAGAGACCTCTCAGCTTGAACGCTTGCCCCCCCAGGATGCCGCAGACACGGATCTCTGACCTTGACCGCCCCACGACCTCCCACCCACCGAGGCCTGTTAACCCCTGAGTTCCCTCCTGTGGTGTGATGTAGCTGCCCGTGCCAGCCTGCAAGAGTGTGGGAGGGGAAGAGCAGTCCTGGAGGGTGGGCCCCCAGCCCCTCACCCACACACCAAAGACCTTTCCTTCCACCACGCCCCCAGGCATGGCTTTCGCCCTGCTGACCTCTGTGCCCCCAGTGTTCGGACTCTACACATCTTTCTTTCCCGTCCTCATCTACACCTTGCTGGGTACTGGGAGACACCTGTCCACTGGTGAGTGACCCACACGCTCCTTTCCCTCTCTGTAGGGTGAAGTGGACAGGGGGTTGAGGCTTCCCTTCTTAGAAGCTCCCTCGCTCTTACTCCCCTCTTCAGGCCCTCACCTTCCTTCCCCCCATCCCCTGCTGGACGGCCCCGAGCCTCTGACCTAGGCAGTGCCTGTTGGGGGTTTGGGGGGAGTGCAAAGAGGCGGGAGTTGACTCGGACTTTTCCTCTCCTTGAAATCTGGTTTAAAGGAACATCTCTACGACTTGAAAGGGGGGGAAAGAGATGCACTGTCACCCAGAGGAGGGCGTAGTCCGCGGAGCATCCGCAGGAGGGGCAGGGATGCAGTTGGGGGGCAGTTTCTCGCGGTTGGGTGCTCCCTGGTTTCCTTGCTCCCCGCTGGATCTGGCTGCTGCCCCAGCACTTGGCCCCGCGGTCTTCACCTGAGCAGCCAGCCTTCCAGGAGAGGCCGTCTGACGGCAGCCTTTCTGGCCGAGTGCCCGGGGCCTGGCCAGCACATCTGGGATCTGTGCGTTTCTCCCCTGGCCCTAGGAACTTTCGCTGTCCTCAGCCTTATGACGGGCTCGGCCGTGGAGCGGCTGGTGCCCGAACCCCTCTCGGGGAACCTGAGTGGAATTGAGAGGGAACAGCTGGATGCTCAGCGGGTTGGTGCGGCTGCGGCAGTGGCCTTCGGGAGCGGGGCCCTGATGGTGAGGGAGGCCCGGGTGGGGTGGGGGGAGGACTGGGGGGAGTCCACGCTGGGGGCCAGGGGAGAGGGAGGGACAAGAGTCCAGCGGCGGTCTAGGCAGAAGAGGTGCGCGGAGAAGCCGGTGGCCCTCTGCCGGGACTGGTCCGCTCTTCTCCCGTGCTGATCCGCACTTCTCCTCTGCAGCTGGGGATGTTCGCCCTGCGGCTGGGCGTCCTGGCCACCTTCCTGTCGGAGCCTGTCGTCAAAGCGCTGACCAGCGGGGCCGCCCTGCACGTGCTGGGGTCCCAGCTGCCTAGCCTTTTGGGGGTGCCCCTCCCACGGCAGATTGGCTGCTTCGCTCTTTTCAAGGTGGGGGTGGGCGAACAGCGAGGACGCTTCCAGTGGTGCCGGGAAGAGGGAAACCTGCCAGGGAAGGAAGGAGGGCCAGCGGAGGGCCAGTGTGCGGGGGGGGGGGGGGGGAGTGGGGGCCCCCGGGGGGGTGGGAGCCCTACCGGGAGCCAGGAGAGAAGGCCTGGCCTCCGTCTGGGGATCAGGACTGCCGGCAGTCGACCCGGCCCCAGGCCGCTCTGCTCACTGCCCTGCCCGCAGACGTTGGCCGCCGTGCTGACGGCGCTGCCCCGGAGCAGTCCCGCCGAGCTGACCATCTCGGCGCTCAGCCTGGCGCTGCTCGTGCCCGTCAAGGAACTGAACGCGAGATTCAGAGACAGGCTCCCCACCGCCATCCCGGGGGAGATCGCCATGGTGAGCACGGCTCCCGGGCGCCGGCCCCGCGCACCGCGCAGACCCCGCTGCCCCGAGGAAGAGGCCGCGGCCGCCGCCTCCGGGGCGCGGAGAGCGGTCCCGCGGAGACGCGTGCTTTGCCAGAGGCGCCTTCTCAGAGCGCGGCGACCCTGGGAATCCCCCGCCCGGGCTCGCCTCGCGCGGAGCCTCGAAGGAAGCCTCGCTCTCCCTGCAGCGCCCCCTTGCAGCGTCGCTGGCCACCGCGCCTCCACGCCCGTCTGTCCTCTGCGCTCACCCGGCCTCTGCGACGCGAGGCTCCCCTCCCTGCCTCCCGGCGCCCACCTACATTTCCCCTCTCCTCAGTTAGACAGCATCCCACACACACCGCACAGATACCCCGTGCATCCCTAGATGCACCCCAGCTCCCCTGCTTAGAATGGCTCTCTTAGAATGTGCCTCTCGATATCCACCATCCCTCATAGCGGTCCCCTCTCATTTCCTCTGGCCCATCTCCCTCCATAGGTCCAGGCGCACATCATTTCTCTTTCCTTCATTCTTTTTTTTTTTTTTTTTTTTTAACTGCTGCATGGCTTGCAGGACCTCAGTTCCCCGGCACCAGGGACTGAACCGACTCCTTAGAGAACAGAGTCCTAAGCACTGGAGAACCAGGGAACTCCCTCTGCACTCTAAATCAGCTGTCAGGCACCCGTCCCAAACACACCCCAGCTCCCTCCGTGGCTGGGCTCCTCAACCCCGAGTCCCGAGTCACAGGCCTCTCACACTGAGTCCCGTCTCGCCCCTGCTGGGGGCCACCTGCACCCACGCGCCAGTTTGCTCTTTTCCAGGTGCTTCTGGCCTCCGTGCTCTGCTTCACCTCTTCCCTGGACACAAGATACAACGTCCAGATAGTTGGGCTGCTGCCCAGAGGGTGAGAGAGAGGGGAAAGCACCTGTTTTCTTTTCTCACAGCTCTCCCGCTCAACGCCCCCTCCTGCTCCGTCCTGCACTATTTCCTCTCTCTTCCTCATATCCTTATTATTCGCAACCCACCCTCACCGTAGATTCCTCTCTCTGCAGATTTCCCCACCCTCTCCTGCCCAGCCTGGCTGAGCTGCCCCGGATTCTGGCCGACTCGCTGCCCATGGCGCTGGTTACCTTTGCAGTGTCTGCCTCCCTGGCCTCCATCTATGCCGACAAGTACAGCTACACTATTGATTCCAACCAGGTGTGCCTGAGGGAGGACCGGCGGCGTTCAGGGGACCGCGGCCCCGGGCGCGGTCCCCGCCCCTGGCCATGCCTTCGTCTCTCTCCTCATCTCACTGCATCCTTTTAGGAGCTCCTGGCGCACGGCGTCTCCAACCTCGTCTCCTCCGTCTTCTCTTGCTTTCCCAGCTCTGCCACGCTGGCTACGACCAGCCTCCTAGTGGACGCTGGCGGGAACACACAGGTAAGAGCCTTGTTCTTGGGTGAGGACAAGCAGCGGGGGGCATCCACGGTGGGTGGTGGTGGAACAGGTGGAAGATCGGAAGACACCCAGGTGGCAGTCCTGTAGAGGACGATGGGAATCTGTGAGGGAAGGTGAGTGGGGAGACGGGATCATCTGGGAAGAACATAGAGAAGAAAGGTTCGTTAAGACCTCTGTAGATTCTAAGCACTGAGAAAGGGCATGGTGTCCTATATGTAGTTCAAGATAAGGACAGTACTAATCTGGAAAATAAATTTAAGAGACAAAATTCTGGACTCTTTCCTTGTGATGACATATTCTTTTTCAAAGAAATGTCACATATTAAAGTCTCTCCCTGATATTTTTGGTTTCCTGTATTTGTTGGTGTGCTAAGCATGTGGTTAGCCTGCTTTTTGGGGTCATCCAACAGCGGGCTTTTAAAATGGAGGTAGGTCTCTTTCCGCCACCTTTCCGTGCCGCCAGAATGGTGCGCATGAATGTCCTGGCTGATGCTTTCAAGAGTATCACCAACGCCGAAAAGAGGCAAATGCCAGGTCCTTATTAGGCCGTGCTCCAAAGTCATTGTCAGGTTCTGAACAGTGATGCCGAAGCGTGGTTACACTGGCGAATTTAAAATCACTGATGATCGCAGGGCTGGGAAAATTGCTGTGAACCTCACAGGCAGGCTAACTAAGCGTGGAGTAATCAGCCCCGGATCTGATGTACAACGCAAAGATCTGGAAAAATGGCAGAATAACCTGCTCCCGGCCCGTCAGTTTGGTTTCACTGTACTGACAACCTCAGCTGGTGTCAGGGACCATGAAGAAGCAAGACGAAAACATACCGGAGGGAAGATCCACAGATTCTTTTTCTAGGGATGTAACACATACAAATAAAATGCCTCAGAGGACTAAAAAAAAAATAGTAAAATGGAGATAGGCTACAAAAATAGGGATGCTGGACCATGTCTTGGGGGCAGCCCACAAATGATAGGTGTTAATTGGGCGAGGGGGGAAAGCAGGGGTTACAGAGAGGAGCAGCAGCGTGGAAGGGGATTTGGGGAGGAGGGAGCCTTTCAGGAAGGCTGGCGCGGAGGCGGAGGCCGGTGTGCGGGGTTCCGCCCCGCCTTCGCGCCTGTGCCCCTCACCCCGCAGCTGGCGGGCCTCTTCTCCTGCGTGGTCGTGCTGTCTGTGATGCTCTGGCTGGGGCCCCTCTTCTACTACCTGCCCAAGGTAAGCAGCGGAGCAGGCGGACGGATGGCTGGGAGGGCGGCCACCTCCCCACGCATGGGGGTGGTCAGCCTGCCTCCTCTGCCCTAAGGCTGTCTTGGCCTGCATCAACATCTCCAGCATGCGCCAGATGTTCTTCCAGATGCGAGAACTCCCTCAGCTGTGGCGCATCAGCCGCCTGGACTTTGTGAGAAATGGCAGCGTGGCTCTCAGATGCCCCCTCCCACCTTCCTAGCATCCCCGGCCCCTGCCCTTGATCAGAGTTCACCGTCCCAGTCCTGAGTTCTGCGGCCCACCCACCTTCGACTTCTATACCTCCTAATGCCTTTACTCAGAGACAAGGTGAAGGGTAAAGCCTGAACCTCTTCAGACCTGAGTATCTGCAGCCCCCCAGGTGGTTCCAGGCGTGAGGTCCTCACACTCGCTGTGTGCCCCCTATTAGGCCAACCTCACCGCTTCCTCCTCTCATTCTTTCTTTCTCCCGGGCCCTCCCTCCCCATCATTTGCCCTGGCAGTCACTTCCCCTGGGCCCTCCTTCCCTAGCAGTGAGGGCCGGGCCTTTCTTCTGGGCATTTCACTCCCACCCGTGTCCCGCAGGCTGTGTGGACGGTCACATGGGTGGCTGTCGTGACCCTGAGTGTGGACCTGGGCCTGGCTGTAGGCGTGGTCTTCTCCCTGATGACTGTGGTCTGCCGCACCCAGAGGTGGGAGCAGAGATGAGGGGAGTCAAGATGAGAGGAGGGGAGAGAAGAGCGTGCTTGGGGCGACTCTCCAGCCAGATCGGGCTGGGAGTCTGACCCCAGCTTCCTGCCCAGGGTACAGTGCCTGGCACTTGGACTGGCTGAGGGGACAGAGCTCTACAGGCCACTGAGAGAGAGCCACAAGGTGGGTGGGCGACAGCCAAAGAAGGAAGGGAAGATTAGACTTGGATGTTTCACTGACCCGCTGACCCCTTAGCTCCTCCAGGTTCCGGGGCTCTGCATCCTGAGCTATCCAGCACCACTTTACTTTGGGACCCGGGGGCAGTTTCGCCGCATCCTGGAGTGGCATCTGGGGCTTGGAGAAGGAGGCAAGGTGAGGGACCTGGTCAAAGGGATGTGTGGCTTCTTTGGGGCTGGGAGGCAGGTGGGTGTTCCAAGGGGGATCCTTGGGCTCACTGGGTGCACGTCTGTGCTCGTGACTCAGAGGCCGTGACTCCCCTTCTCTACTCACAGGAGGCTCCAAAGACAGATGGCCCACCTGGTGCAGGTGAGGTGGGAGGGTAAGGAGGGAGATTTGGCGCCACCCACGGAGGCATCTGAGTGCTCCCGCCGTCTCCCATCCTAGTTGCCGAGCCTGTCAGGGTGGCGGTCCTAGACTGCAGTGGTGTCACCTTTGCGGATGCTGCAGGGGCCAGAGAGGTGGTTCAGGTGAGCGAGAGGGTAGGCCCAGGAGGAAGCCCTTGTGGTTTCATGAACACCCTCTGATGTAGGCCTTAAGTCCCTCCCCCACCCCCGCAGCTGGCCAGGCGGTGCCGAGACGCTGGGATCCAGCTCCTCCTGGCTCAGTGTAATGGTGAGATGTGCAGGCTGGAGGGGTCTGGACACAGGGCAGTGACCGTGACCGGCACTTGGAGGGGAGGGAAGAGGACACGGTGTGGACGCAGGACCGGAGGCCTGACCCCCTCTCCACACAGCCTCAGTGAGGGGGACGCTGACCCAGGCAGGACTCCTGGACAGAGTGACCCCAGAACAGCTGTTCGTGAGTGTCCAGGATGCGGCCGCGCACGCCCTGGAGAGGCTGGTGAGGCCACAGTAGCAGCGGGAGCGGGAGCTGGGAGGCTGGCCTATGGGAGCAGGGCTGTGAGTCAGTGACTGAGACCCTGGCAGAGGGGTGTTCGCAGGGGGCTTGGGAGGAAGATGAAGGAAAGGGATGGGGATGAAATGATTAGTCAATGGTAAGACTAAGCTGGGGAGACTGGGCCCAGCTGTGGGCGAAGAACTGAGCAACTAAAGTTCCAAGGCAGTCAGTGTGCCCCCGAGAGGACTGCCAAATCGTGGATGAGGGAGGGGAGCACTGATTCTACTTCTGACTTGTCCCTTCCCTGTTCCAGGAGCTCAATGGTCCAAAGACTTGCACAGTGTGGGTCTGACCCGGTCATCTGGTGTGTGGCGGGGCCCAGTGAGACATGTGTGAGGCGGGCCACGGCCCCTGAGTCCCCTGATGTCATGTAACTAATAAAATGAAGCTGAGAGCCTCTGGGGTTCTTGAAATGAGTCTGGGTGTCTGCACATGGACCCTTGGTGCCCCTTCCTCCACTCCCAAAGCATTGCAAAGACACAACTAAAAGTGGCTTTCCCCTGTATGTTCACCAGCCCCCATTCCAACTCCATTCTTTCCATGGGGGTGAGGCTGCAGCCACTGCACAGAGTTCTGGATCCAGAGAGAGGGGCCCAGCCCCGGGACTATATCTGGGGGGCTTCCCCAACCCCTTAGTACCAAGGAGATGAGAGGAGAGTATTTCTGCTTTAGGTTTTTAGAGTCCCCCTTTGGGCTCTTTGGCACTTGAAAAGCAACCCCCCACTTCCTGCCCTAGGGGAAGGGGTGGGGGGGAGGACTTGGCACTGGCTGTGGGACAAGTTATGGCTCCATCATGCCCCTGGGCACTTGCAGAAAGGAGCGACACCAGGACAAGTCCCTGTTTGGGATCAAGTTCTGAAGGAGACGGGGACAGTCAGCGGAGTGGTCACTGGCCGGTGGGGTTTGCTAGGAATTCCTGGCAGGGACAAGGAGGCAGGCCAGTCTGACAGCTGAAAGGCCCCAAGTGGCCATCACTCTGAGGTCATGCACTGGAGCCGGTGTTTGAAGAACAGCAGGCGGTGTTTGGCCACCTGACTCTCGTCCAGCGATCCCGGGTAACGGTACCGAGCGTAAGTCTCTGCCTTCGCATCCCTTGAGGTCCAAGGCAACTTCAACTTGGATGCGTGGTCCACAACGACGTCTGAGCAGGAGCCCACTTGAAGAGAACCAAGTCCATCCAGGAAGAATTCTGGGGGCAGAGGGAAGGGGAGTACACAGTGAAGCGTCTTGAGGATACAGAGGCACCTCTGCCCCTAAAGGAGAACTGAGATTTGGGATATGGTGGGTGCATATGCAAAGACTCCATCTCTAAGGGCCTTGGGCATGTAAATCAACCCTTTTGAGTCCTGTATAAAATGGGAGTCAATATCCTTACCTTGTGCTTTGAAAACTGATTCCCTCCCTTCCTCCCTCCTGCAACACCCCCCTCCCCCCTCCCCGGCCAAAATTCAATAAATGCCGCCTTGGCTGCTCCGGGGTGGCCTGAACCAGGAGACTCGGTTGGGAGCAGGATAGAGGCCGAGGTGACAGTGCTGGGGAAACTCAAGGCAGACCCAGGGGCTGTGCTGGCCAAGGTTTGAATGCTGTTTGGGGCTGGGATGCTTGGAGCCGTCTCTGCGGCCGGGGCACAGGTCTTGGTAAATCCTCGTGGAACTGCTCTAGGGACGCCCGTGGCAGCTGTGGCCTCCGCGGGGCGGTCGGGCAGAAGCACCCAGGGCCCCGGGCACCTGGCCGCCCCACCACCCCGCGGGCCCCTGCCCGGCCGGGAGGGGGCGCCACTCACCCAGGTGCGCCACGCGGCTCAGGCGCGGGTCAAAGCCGACCGCGCGCACCTTGTCAGTGCGCGCCAGGAAGAAGTTGACCACGCCGTCGGTGACCACGCACCCCGGGAAGCCGACGAGCTCGTGGTGGAAGCCGCGCTTCTGCCGGAGGCAGTTCCCGCGGCCTGGCGCGCCGGGCTCCACGCTCAGCAGCTGCCGGTAGGTGGTGGCGAAGCCGGAGATTTCGCGCACCGCGCCCCCCACCTGCCGGGCGGAGGGTGGCTGCAGGCCGGCCGCGCCCTCGGAGGGGTTAGGTCTGGGCCCCCTCTCCCCTCCGGGGGGCCTCCCTGCTGGGTCCTTCCCGCCGCACCCGCGCCGGGCCCAGACGGTGGCCCAGGCCCTGCTTCCGTCCCGGGGCTGGCTGCTCGCGGTCTCCGGCCGCGGCCTGAGCCTGCCGGAAGCCCTCCTCGCGCCCTCCCTCCCGCGGCCCCTCCGCTACCAGGTCCAGCGGCGTCCGCTCCAACACGTCCACAAGCCTCTCGAGTCGCGTCCGCGCCGTGAAGACGAAGTCATCGTCCACCCACAGCACGTACTTGGTGGTTACTTGGGATATGGCCAGGTTCCGGCCTGCGAACCAGCCCTGGGGAAGGGCAAGTACGGCTGGCGATGCTGCCGCGCGGGGCCGCAGCCCTCTGCCACCTCTCCTCACTCCTGCCCCCTCTCAGGAACCTGTCTGTGCGTGTGTGCTGCGACCGACTTGCGACCCCATGGGCTGCAGCTCGCCAGGCTCCTCTGTCCGTGAGATTTCCCAGGCAAGGACACTAGAGTGGGTTGTCATTTCCTCCTCCAGGGGATCCTCCCTACCCAAGGATCCAACCTGCATCTCCTGCGCGCGGATTCTTTGCCAGGGAGCCACCTGGGAAGGCCCTCCACAGCCTGTGCCCCTCTGCAAACTTTGCAAGTGCTTAGGAATGGCCGGGAGCTACGCTTAAAAACATGCAGTTTCCCACTGCCAGAGGCTCTGAAGTGGGTCTTCTAGGGCAGAGCCTTGGAATGCATTTGATTCATGCATTCATTCATTCATTCAGTCATCAGCTATTTATTGAGCCCCCACTAGGTGCTAAGCACCATTCTAAGAAGGCAGCTCAAATAAGAGCACCTGCTCCCGTGGAGCTTACATCTCAGAAATCTTCTGCTGGATTCACTACCCTGGAGACTGAGGACTGAGGGCATGCCCCCTCCCGGTGCCCTGTGGCTCTGCACCTTGCCAAAAGGCATGAGATAGTGCTCGATGTGGGGGCCTCTGATGCTCTCTGGCTTGTCACTGTCGTCGGCGATCACCACTGTGACCGTTGGGTAGAAGCGGCGGATGCTGGCGATGAGTGCCCGTAACCGATTGTAACGAAGGAAGGTCTTGGTGGCGATGGTGACCAGAGCGCTGATGTTGTACTGGGCTAGGAGTGAGGCGCAGATGGAGGTGCCGAGGAGAGTGGCGAGGGAGGAGAAGGACACCTCCCAGGGCCACCCGCTCCCAACTCTCTTCCTGTCATGCTGGGTCTGTGCCCCTGAGCATACCAGTCTCAGCTCCCTGGGGTGGAGACCCAGGTGGGTACAGCCGAGGGTTGGGTGGGTGTCTTATGCGGATGGTGAAGGCAGCTTCATGTCCCTCGGTGGAGAACCGGACTGGGAAGAAAAGACATGAGATGTGGCTTGGATAACATTCTCTTTTCAGTAAGTCAGTATTTAAGTGCCTGCCCTGTGTTGCACTTTTCTAGGCCCTGTTAGATAAGAATGCAAGGTTCTTATCCCCCTGGAACTTACATTTTAATGGGTGGAAGAAAGATGATAAAAGTTTTCATTAAAAGCTAGCCTTTATTGAGCATTTACTATGTGCCAGGCACTTTTAAAATTACCTTAACTATATGAACTCACTTAATCCTCACAATAGCCCTATTAAGTAGATTCCTACTACAGAAAAAGAAGGCACAGAGAAATTAACTTGTCCATAATTACCCAACTCTTAGGCAAGAAAGCTGGGGTACGAACCTAATCCGTCTGGTTCCAGGTTAAGTAAATAAGAAAATTCAGACACAGATAAGTATTGAATAGAAAATAAGACAAGTATTGTGAGAGTGAAGAGGAGCCGTCTGAGCTGAGATCCAAAGGATAAGGCGCCAGCCTTGCAAAAATCTAGGGGAAGAGCATTCTAGGCAGAGGGAACAGTAAGTGCGAAGGCCCTCCAGTGGGAGTAGGATTATACCGAAGCCTTGGAGACAAGCAGGAGGGCTGTTGAACCCCTTTTGCCAGAGGAGAAATAGGGGCTCTGGGAGAGAAAGCTCTTTGCCCTCTAGTAAGTGGTGGGCTGGGAATAGAGCTTGAATCTTCTAGTTCCTGGGTCAGGTCACTTCCTGGGGCCCCCATGGTTGGCCTGAAGGGGGGACACACCCAAGGCTCGGGTTTCCCTCTGGCCTGTTCCAGCCCCAGCTGAACAAAGGCCTCTTCTCTCCCTCCTTGGCCCTGCTGGCCCAGCTGAAATGTCTATTGTGTGTCTGGGCAGCTCTGGCCATTGCCCGAGTGTCTCCCACACCCTCTGCCATTTGCTCACTCCTGCCTTTCTGGCTTCTTGTGTTCGCTCAGCTTGTTCCTGTGTCCACCCAGGCCTCGCACCTGTGTCTGCTGTGTTTGCCTGGTAGCTTCGGCTGCTGTAAGTGACCAGTTGCAGCTGCCGATTGAGTTGGTCCAGCCCTGGGCTGGCGAGGCTGAGATCTGGCTGCCCTTCTCCGGTGAGAGTCACTCCGGTTACTTCCCCTGCCACGTCCCAGGTGCCCAAGGAGGCAGTCAGGTTCACCTGGGAGAGGGGGTTGGCGAGTGCAGGGTGATGCCGCTGACCCACCCCTTGTCCCCTGCTTCTTCCATCCCTCCTTCGGCAGCCTCGTCGCCCTCCCCGCATGATGAATGCCCACCTGGCCTCCCCACCGTCCTGTTTCTTCTCACCTGGTATACCTCCTGACCAGAAGTGGCCTGCAGGCCCAGTCCTGGAAGCCAGGGGAGGGAACCAGAATCACAGACAGCCTGGGAGTCCTCCCTTTCTCCTCCCTCTTTCCCCTCACACAGGGCAGGACTTCTCACCCAGCCCTCCTGTTGAGGCCACAGCAGGGCTCATTGCAGGGCATAGCCCAGGGTAAGGATTTCTCACTCCTTCCTATCAAAGCAGTAAGTCTTGTGTGGCCTGCCCTGCCTGTCCATCTAACTTCAGCCAGTCAGCAAGACACACCCTTCTCCCCAAACCTCTCCAGCTGTCTTCGGCAGTTCCCCACAATCCTAGAGTCCCTTCTGTCCCCACCTCCATCTCCCACCTCATGAGCTCTCCCTGACCTCCAGTTTCCCTTCCATGGAACCCCCCCACCTGGCATTCCAATCTCCCCTCCTCCTTCCTCTCCCAGCCTGGGCTCTGCCACCCCCACAGTGGGTTAGCTCCTCCCCTTGGACCCTCCTCCCCACCTGGCACCAAGATGCTCCTGAGGGGCTGGACCTCCACACCCTGCAGGGGGTACTGTAGCGGGGAGTTGGCAGGGGCTATGAGCAGCTGGTCGGCCGCAGACTGGCTCCTGGCAGTGAAGGAGGGGGAGGGCAGAGGGGGAGTCAAGGGGAGCCTCCCTCCTACTGCTCCCCACAGGCAGAGTCACGCCCTCCTTTCCGCTGGGCACCTTGAAAGGAAGGCCTGGAACTCCTGCTCCCTCGAGGCAGACACACTGCTCAGCTCCTCAGGGTCAAAGGCCTTGGTGAAGTCAAAGGCCTGGACCTGCCGCTGGAAGGGGAGGTGAAGGCTCCCCTCACTGGACTCACAACTGCAATTGTTGGCAGTCAGCAGCCTGTGGAGCCGGGAGGAAGTGTCCTCAGAGCCCAGCCACACAGCTCACTCATCCTCGGAAGGTTGCCACGGCACCCGCACCTTGGCTGTGCCACCCTGTTCATCCCAAATCTGTCCCCTTAATCACTGCTCTTCGAATAGTCCCCCGGAGGAGGGACCACCCGTGGGCTGACCCGCCCTCTCCATCTGGATTTTACAGAGATGTAGAACAGACCGAAGCTAAGGCTTCAGAGCTGCCTACACACCATCAGGCCCCCAGCTGGACTCCTTTCACAGGGAAGGACCAGGACTCAGAAAGTCAGGGCCCTCCCCCACTGCAATCCTCGCTTCCCCACCCCCGAAGCACAAGACTCAGCAGCCCCCTCCACCTCCCACTTAACCGCCCCCCGTCCACCCGCACACACCACCAGGCCGGGGACGCCGGGCGTCAGAGCAGGGGAAACAAGCTTCCCAGACTGCCCCCAGCGAGCGCCCGCTGTCACCCCGACTCCTCACACTCACCCCACCACCTGCTCCTTGATCCTGACCGGGATGTGTGCGTATCTGGGCTCAGGGACAAGCCCCGGCAGCTCGGGCCTGGGGTTGCCCCGCGGGGGCGTCCACAGCGCAGGAGGCACGCGGCGGCCCGGCGCGGCGCGCGTGCTCACGTACAGGAGCCCCAGCGAGGCGCAGGCGAGCAGCAGGACGGCCGCACCGAGGGCCCGGCGGCCCAGCCGCATCCTGGGCGGGCGAGGGGCGGGAGGGTGGGCAGGCGGCCAGCGGGAGCCTGGGTCGAGGCTCTGGGCGCCCGCGGTTCCGCAGACTCCGGCCGGCCCGGCGGGGGCTTCCCGCATCTCGCGCGCCGGGATCTGTAGAGCGCATCGGTACCCTGGGCCCCTCCCCTCCCTCCCCGGGCCTCGGCTCTCCGGGCCTCCTTTCTTCTCGCCCTCCCACGTCTCGCTTTCCTTTCACGCCCGAGGCCTGAGGTCTCGATGAAGCAAGAGCCCTTTGGAGGTAGCGGTTTCGACGCGGCGGCTCGTAAGTAGAAAAAGCACCGTTTTATTAGAATAGCCGATGTCCCGGAGCCCGCCGCCTCCCTTGGCCACGCACCCCCCGCCCCTCAGTCCGAGCATCACCTGGCCCGGGTGGGCTGCAGAGGGCAGCGCCACCTCGCCTGCATGAAAAATGCAGAATCACGCCCGCGCTGCTGGCTGGCCCCGGCGGAGCTGACCCCGCGAGTGGCCTCGCGAAGCCGCGCGGGGCGACAGGGGGCCGCCGCGCGCGCCTCCTCCCGCCCCGGCTCGGTCCCGCGTCCCGCCCCGCCACTGACCTGTCTTAGCGCTCTAGGGCCGCCGCGGGATTTCGGTCAGGGCTGTGCCAGGCTCTCGGCCCCGGCCTTAGGGTCCTCATGGGGCTGGAGGCGGCCTGGTGGGGAGCCGGGCGTGAGTCTGAGAGTGAGGGGGCTCCTCCCGAGCGCGCACGACCCTCCCGCCTTGGCACACCCCGGGCTTTGTAAACCGCCGCGCTGGGGTGGTTCTGGGCGTTTCCTGCGGGGTTGGGGGATCGGAGTCGAGAAACCGCCGCACCCCAATCCCAGAAACAAACCCGGGGTTCCCTGGGACCCTGTCCCACTTGCCGGGCCGGGAGAGCCCGGGCCGCCGCCCGGCTGTTCAGGTCGCGGCGGCTCGGCTCGGATGCTGGTTGCGGCGGAGCGTCCGGCTTCACGCCGAGAGTGAGAGCGCCGGGGCGCCTTCTGGTGGGCGCGGACGACACTGCGGGGGCGCGAAGCCAGCGACGCACGAAGGTCCTTCCCTCCACGCCCCCTCCCTGTCCGCCAGCCCTCGGCCTCCGAACCCTGGCATCTCCCCCGACCCACCGCGACCCCGCTCACTCTGTTCCTATCCGTTCGGAGCGCCTTTCCATCGAGACTGTGGGCCAGGACAGGCGACAGGGGCTTTGGGAAGCGATGGGGTGGGGACGCCCTGTAACCCCATTTCAAGGAAGATTTGGGTACTTAGGGTGAGATAAAGGAACCCAGACGAGACTGGAAAATAAAGACCGCCTAGCTAACAAAGACAAGTTGACAGCCTGCCTCCCAGCCTCGCCTCCCCCGCCCTCCAGCCCCCGCATACCCCGGTTATCTAATGATACTCGATGATGTAACAAACACTGGGTAATTCAAGGGCCTGCTGCTTCTGACTGCTCCTCGTTGCAGACTTGAAGAAGGGGAGAACCCCAAACTGCGCCTAGGTTGGTGGTACTGACGCGTGCTGCAGACCTGTACTGCCCCAGCTGTAGCTGGATTCTTGGTGCTGCCCTAAGTTCTGTGGTTCCGTAATTCTAATAAAAGATGTCACAATTTAGTAGGGAAAAAAATATAATAAGAGATGTAAAACATAATGAAAATGTGGGGGCAGGGGGGAGGGAAGGATGGGTTATTGGATGAGTTGTGTACAAAGAAATGACTAATCAGCTGGAGGGAAAGTGAGATTCTCACCCTCTACACCAAAGTAAATTCCAGATGTATCAAATATTTTATTATTAAAAATGTAACCACAAACAGTAGTAAAATAATTCATGGAGTTTTTTTTTTATATATAATCTTGGAGTGGGGAAGAGATCTCTAAGTAAGATATAAAAGGAAATATTAAGCTTGAGTGAAGACATTTCTATAAGCAAACTTGAGAAATGACAAACGGCGAAAAAATATTTGCAACATGTAAGACAGATAAAGGTCTATTTTTCTTAAGAGCTATAAAACATCAATAACAAAAAACTATCAATCACCCCCAAATGGGCACAAATTGTGATTAGGCAGTTGAGGGGAAAAGTAAAAATGGCTTTTCAAATGTATGAATGTACACTTGACCCTATTCATAATAAATAAAATCCAAATTAGAATAACAATGAAATGGTTTTTGTTTAGCAAGTTAGTAAAGGTCAAACAGTTTTCTAACAAAAGTGGTCAAGTATTTGAAGAAATAGTCACTATCATACACTGTTGTGAGTTTAAATGGACCCAGCTTAGAGCCATTGGCCAATCTATTAACAATTAAAATATTAATCATTTAAATCTTAAATATTAGTAAGTTAAAATTTTAAAGACATGATTCAATCAGACAGTGGGACACTGGATTAATATAGATTTACTGTTATTGGATGATATCCAAAGCTGTTAAGCAAAATAAACAACAACATATATAGTCGACTCCTGAGTGTGGGTTTTAGCTTCTAGGATTGTCCAAATACTAGAAATGAAGTGCTGCCATAATAAAACCCTGAAAATGTGGGAATGGATTTGAAACTGGGTCTTGGGGAGAAGCAGGAAGGAATCTAGGCGTGTTAGTGAAAGACTGAAGAATATTGAAGAGCATATTGGTAGAAGCCTCATGTCC
Source organism: Hydropotes inermis (assembly GCA_020226075.1). Lineage (NCBI taxonomy): Eukaryota > Metazoa > Chordata > Mammalia > Artiodactyla > Cervidae > Hydropotes > Hydropotes inermis. The sequence continues at coordinate 51,462,662 of CM035294.1, read as the reverse complement.
TTTGAGGAGGCTGCTGATAAAGAAGTGAGGCAAGTAAGGAAGTTGAGGGGCTTCCCAGGTGGCTCTAGTGGTAAAGAACCTGCCTGCCAATGCAGGAGACGTTAAGAGATGCAGATTGGATCCCTGGGTTGGGAAGATCCCCTGGAGGAGGGCATGGTAGCCCACTCCAGTAATCTTGCTGGAGAATCCCATGGACAGAGAACCTGGTGGGCTACAGTCCATGGGGTCGCAAAGAGTCAGACTTGACTGAAGCGACTTAGCATGTATGCACACATGCCTAATGAGTTGGGGATCTCATTGAGATTTTCAAGCAGAATGTTGACGGTGACTTCAGGTTTCTTCTTGTCACGTTTAGTAGAATATGTATGAAAAGAAAGAGATAAGCGAAAGAAAGGAATGCCAATTTAAAAAGTCCTGGGGATTGTTAGGTTTGAAATTTCCTAGCCCCTCCAAGGACCAGTGAGGCTAGAACTTTAAAAAATGGCTTCCAGGACTTCCTTGGTGGTGCAGTAGATAAGTATTTGCCTGCCAATGCAGGAGACATAGGTTTGATCCCTGGTCCAGGAAGAGTCCACATGCTGTGGAGCAGCTAAGCCAGTGGACCACAGCTACTCAGCCCACGTGCTGCAGCTGCTGAAGCCTGGGCTCCATAGCCGGTGCTCCACAAGAGAAGCCGCCACGCAGCGAGGAGCCCGCACAGGGAAACAAGAGTAGCCTCCTGCTCGCTGCAACGGGGGAAGGCCCGCACAGCGCAAGGAAGACCCAACGCCGCCAAAAAACAAACACACGGCTTCCAGGGGAAGACCACATCTAAGGCATGCTCAAGAAACTATTGTCTGAAAATACAAAATCCACTACAATAAAAAAAAACAAAACTGGAAACCCGCCCCACCCCCCGCAAAAAGAAACTATTGTCTGAAAATAAAGCCAAGGATATAAACATAGATCCTCTGTTAAAGAAAGAGCTAAGGCACTGCCTCAGAATGGTTCCATTAAACAATAGGACTCTCAGGGATCAAAGAAGCCCAAGGAAGAGAAGGGTTTATCTCGATAATATTTCTGAATATGGCTTTCATGTGATGTAGTTAACATCAATAAGATTCACAGGAGAACTATAAAGATTTTAAGAGGATTGTATTTGCAGAATTTTATTGGTGATACAATAATTCTCTCTTACTATTCTGATAGATAAATGTTTGCTGTTTTAAATCCCCCGAGTTTGGAGTGATGTATTACATAGCAATAGATAACTAATTCAGAATACTGTATCGTTGGCCTTGAACAATGAGGGGGTTACAGGCACTGCTTTATTTAAAATAAATTACCAAGAAAAAATTCTAATTAACTTTTTTCTTCTTGGCTATTCATTTTAAATAAAGCAGTGTGTACATGTCAATCGCAAACTTCCTAACTATCCCTTCCTTCCCACTCTACGTTTCCCTCCGGTAGCCTTAAATTCGTTCTGTAAGTCTGTGAGTCTGTTTGTAAATAAGTTCATTTGTATCATTTTTTTCATTCTTTGTATAAGCTATATCATACGATATTTCTTTCTCTGTCTGACTTACCTCACTTAGTATGACAATATCTAAGTCCATCGAATTGCTGCAAATGGCTTTAGTTCATTTTTTAACAGCTGAGTAATATCCCATTGTATGTATCTATCCATTCCTCCGTCGATGGACATTTAGGTTGCTTTCGTGTCTTGGCTATTGTAAACAGTGTTGCAATGAACATTGGGGTGCATATATCTTTTTGCACCATGTTTTTCTCTGGATATATACCCAAGAGTGGGATTGTAGAATCACATGTAGCTGTATTTTTAGTTTTTTAAGGAACCGCCGTACTGTTCTCCACAGTGACTATACCAATATACATTCCAACCAACTCTGTAAGAGGGTTCTCTTCTCTCTAGACCCTCCCCAGCATTTTTTGTTTGTGGATTTTTTAAATGATAGCCATTTGACTGGTGTGAGGTGATATCTCATTGTAGTTTTGAGTTGCATTTCTCTAATAATTAGTGATGTTGAACATCTTTTCGTGTGCCTCTTGGCCATCTGTATATCTTCTTTGGAGAAATGTCTATTTAGGTCTTTTGCCCATTTTTTAATTGGGTTGTTTATTTTGATATTAAGCCACATGAGCTGCTTATAAATTTTGGAGGCTAATCCCTTGTCAGTCACATCATTTCCAAATATTTTCTCCCACTCTGTGAGTTATCTTTTCATTCTGTTTATGGTTTCCTTTGCTGTGCAAAAGTTTTTGAGTTTGATTAGGTCCCATTTAAGTTGCAGCGATATCTTTTTCAATCCATCTCCTAGAGTAATGCCTGTATTCTACTTTAATAAAGAGAATCATACAGAATGTAGTCTTCTGTTTTGACTCTTTTTCTTCAGCATTATGAGTTATTGTGTATAGCTGTAGACCATTTCTTCTCAGTCTATACAGTTGACCTTTGAACAGCACAAGGGTATTGTTGAACTGTGCAAGTCCACTTATGCGAGGAATTTTTTTTCACTAAATACATATTATGATACTATATGATCCAACACTGGTTGAATCCATGAATGCAGAACCCCAGATTCACTGAGGACTGACTATAAAGTTTTACATGGATTTTTTTATTTAGAATTTTTTTCTTGGTTAAAGAAGTAGAATACAGGCAAAACTAATCTATGTTTGTAGTCAGAATTGTGATTACCTTTGAGGCATGGAGTAGTAACTAGAAGGGGTCAATCTGGGTGCTAGTAAACTTGTGTTTCTGCATTCAAGTGTGCTTAATTTGTAAAAATACATAGAGTTGAATACTTGTAACTGTACTTTCCTATATGTATATTATACATGAATACACAGCTTAAAATATGAGAGAACACTTGTAGTCTGCTTTTGAAAATATTCAGAAGCCTTTTTCTTCAAGCAGTGCACCTACTTTCAGTGGGGTGATTCTTCTGATAGCCAGGTTGGGCTGATCAGGTAGCATAGCCAACTGGCAGCTCACCGAGGGCTGGATGATGCAAGTTGCCTTTTCTCACCTGATGGGAGTTTGGTGCTCTTGGTTAAACCTGTCTCCTTGTGGTGTTTCATGGTAATCTCAGGACAGCCAGTGGGTGAGAGTGGAAGCTTCAAGCTCCCTGGAAGCCTTGCTTGTAATTCACACAACATTATTCCTTCCCCACCCTCTCTCTCAAGTATATTTAGGTGCTAAGGCAAATTATCAGGTTATCCCAGCTTCAAGGAGTGGTCACACCCCATCTCTATGGATATAAATGCAAAACATTTATGACCATTTTATTTATAAATTTTTATTTATTCACCTGTCTGTCTATTTATCTCTGGCTCTGCTGCGTCTTCACTGCTATGAGAAGACTTTCTCTAGTTGCTCGGAGTAGGGGCTACGCTCGAGTTGTGGCGCACGGGCTTTTCATCGTGGTGGCTTCCTCTGTCGCAGAGCACAGGCTCTCGGCACTCAGGCCTCAGCAGTTGTGGCGTGTGGGATCAGAAGTTGAGGTGTATGGGCTTAGCTGCTCTGAGACATGTGGGATCTTCCGGAACCAGGGACTGAACCTGTTTTTGAGGCAGGTTCTTAACCACTGGACCACAAAGGAAGTCCCATGACCATTTAAAATCTTCCATGATCACCAATAACGAAATCTTTAAGTGCAGGAAATGTTGCTTAATTAGGTGCTTTTAGAAAGGAAGAATGTCTTAATAACTTAGTGTCAACATTATAAGGCATATTGCTCTGAAATGACACAGCATTATACACAAAGGTGTCTGGAAATAAACATGTACCCAATACCAATCAACAAGAGACCCAGATCTTTTAATACCCTTTTCCACTGAAAGGAACCAGGCTCCTTGGATTCATTCCAGGTCCTATCCCTGGGTTGGGACAGGAAAAGTTAAAGATGAAGTTGGAATGTCAGACTGAATAAATGAATGTAGGAAAAGAGAAATTACTGATTGACAAACATAAGGGAAATGATGAAGTAGAAAATGATTCTGCAACCATCAGAGTAAAAGTTGGTTTGGTTAAGAGTCATCAATGAGTGCTAATTTTAAGGGAGGAAGTTTCATGAGGAATAATGTTTACATAGTTTAATGTTTACATAGTTCAGTGTTTTCCCACAGTTGGCTTGTTAGTTATAAGAGTAAAAACTATAACTGCACAGTGGGAAAACAGACAGCACTTACCTAGGTGGGCAAAGTTAGTATTACTGATGAGAGGCAGAGGGACTTGTGAGCCTCCAGATCTGTGTCCCCACTCCAAGAAAGACCCAGAATCACTTAGGCGGTATTCTGGCTGGGGGCACATAATTTGATTCTAAATATGGGAAAACACACAAGCCCCAGTTGAGGAATATTTTATATATTTGAAATAAGCTGGCCAGTATTTTATTTTTAAATATTAATGTCATGAGAGACAAAGACAGACTGAGTAAGTGTTCCAGGAAAAAAGTAGACTAAAGAAGCAGCTAAATACAATCTGTGATCCCAGATTGAGTCCTGTCCTCGAGGGGGAGAAAATGCTGTGACAGGCATTTTTGGGACAAAATTGGGATATGGGTGGTAGCTTAAAGTCACTGCTTTATCTTTGTTAATTAAGAGAGAGATGGTAAATGTTAAATTTCCCATGGTTGGTGACCGTGGTTACCAGCATCCTGTTCTTAGAAAACGCACTCTGCTATGTTAAAGAGATAAAGTGGCATGATGTATGTTATTACCTACTTTCAAATGACTCAAGAAAAAGAAATAATTGAGGCTTCCCTGGTGATCCAGTGGTGAAGACTCCACACTGCCAATGCTGGGGCCCAAGGTTCAATCCCTGGTCGGAGAACTAGATCCTACATGCTGCAGCTAAAGCGTCCACATGTCACCACAAAGATCAAGGATCCTGTGTGCTGCAGCTAAGACCCAGAGCAGTACTGGTGGGCAGGTGTCAGCTAGGTTAAATTAATAGAACAAGCCTAAGCAACAAGACTTGTCCTTCCCTAGATGCTGATACAAACTTGTTGAAAATACTGCTTTAGGCACAACTTGAAGGAATAGCCCTGAGCCTCTAGCATCAGCAAAATGGAGGTCACAACCTCAACAAAATTCCGATAGCAGGAAGCTGCTTATTGAAGAACTGCTTGACCTCTACTATGGTTGCATCCCTCCTCCCCCAATTTAAGGCCATCCCAACTCAGATTTCTCAGGCATGCATCTAACTGATAAAGGAATGGCTAGGTGCAAGGGATGTGGAGAAAGGCAGTTTTTAGTACTCCAGTTTCTGCCACAGAACCAGATACATTAGAAAAAGGTGCTAAAT
>CM035294.1:51419118-51452354 GCA_020226075.1 Hydropotes inermis | reverse complement strand
ATTTAGCACCTTTTTCTAATGTATCTGGTTCTGTGGCAGAAACTGGAATACTAAAAATCCATACACTTTTTTTCACATGACACATATATCTTGGATGTCTTTTTATAAGAACATATGGAAATATATCCCTATTTTAAAAATTGCATATTATTTATATGAATATAACATATTTAGACAGTCCTGATTGACATCTTGTTGCCTTTACCAACAATGATGCAATAAACCTACTAAGTGAACTTTTGTGAATATGTGTTTTATATAAACCAAATGCCAGTTATTATATGTAAGAGCATGTTTAATTTAGATTTTTGACTTGGGTTATGACGAAGAACCTGTCCAAAAATGTCAGTCTGAAGAAGCAACTAAGAAAACTGTGAGCCACTTGCTGCCACACACAGATTTATTCTCATTTGACAAGTTAATGAACAACCAGCACATTAATCAGTTAAACAGCAGGCTGAAAGCCCTGCGCTGCTGAAACCACAGAAACGTGTCTCAGGGGCAGGGATGGACTCCAAGGAGCTCTCATTGTTTATATCTGAGCACAGAAAGAATTCACTTTGCCAAATCATTCTCCTGAAAGACTGTATTAATTTAAACTCCCTCCAAATACTACATCATTGTTTTTGAGGCTGCCTAGTATTCTGTCGTATGGATATACCATAGTTAAAATGCTTCAAAGAGTGTCTGGTCCAAAGAGTGTTAGTTGTCATGATTGCTGTTACTACAAGACATTTTCACTTTTTTGTGCTAGCATTACGATATTGTATTGCTGATATTTACTTGGCACTTTTGCCATTTTCTTTTTCTCATCACTTAGCTTCCTTCCTTATTTCTAGTTTTATTGAGATATATTTGACATACAGCACTGTGTAAGTTTAAGGTGTGCAGCATAATGACTTGACGTACATACATCATGAAATAATTTTCACAATGGGTTTAGGGAACATCCATCATCTCATATAGATACTAAATAACAGAGAAAGAAAACAATGTATATATAATTCTTGTGATGAGAGGTCTCAGGATTTGCTCCTTTAACTACTTTCATATTTAACCTAATGGTGTTAATTATATTTATCATGTTGTACATTATATCCTTAGTACTTGTTTATCTTATAAGTGGAAGTCTGTCACTTTTGACTACCTTCATTTTTAATTCCCTCTGCCTCCAACCCCTCCTCTGGTAACCACACATCTGCTCTCTTTTTCTGTGAGTTTATTTGTGTGAAGTACAAACGATTTATTATGTTAGTTCCTGGTACACAACACAGCGATTCAACATTTCTATACATTAAAAAATGATCACCATGATAAGTCTGTCACCATACAAAGATATTACATTATTATCAACTATATTCCCCACACTGCACATTTTACAACCATGATTCATTTATTTGGTTACCGGAAGTCTGTTAATCTCTCTCATCTATTTTCCTCATCCCCTTAACTCCACTAATCCATCAACCACCTGTTTATTCTCTGTATCTATGACTCTGTTTCTCTTCTGTTATGTTTGTTTCTTTGTTTTCTTTTTAGATTCCACATATAATGAAATCATACAGTATTTGTCTTTCTCTGTCTGACATTTCACAGAACACAATGTTCTCATATGTATTATCACAAATGGCAAGATTTCATTCTTTTTATGACTGAGTAATATTCCATTGTGTATATATATCTTCTTTATCCATCTATCTATCCATCTATCAATGGTTGCTTCCATATCTTGTCTATTGTAAACAATGTTGCAATAAACATAGGGGTTCATCTTTCTTTTGGAATTAGTGTTTCTGTTTTCTTTGGATAAATACCCAAGAGTGGAATTGCTGGATGGTATGGTAGTTCTCTTTTTAACTTTTTGAGGAATCTGCATACTGTTTTCCATAGTGAAAGTGAACGTGTTAGTCACTCAGTTGTGTCTGACTCTTTGTGACTCCATGGACTGTAGCCCACCAGGCTCCTCTGTCCATGGACTTCTCCAGGCGAGAACACTGGATTGGGTTGCCATTTCCTTCTCCAAGGGGATCTTCCTGAGCCAAAGACCGAACCCAGGTCTCCTGCATTGCAGGCAGACGCTTTACCAGCTGCGCCGCCAGGGAAGCCCATAGGAGCTGCACCAATTTCCATTGCCACCAATAGCAATGAGACTTCCCTTTTTTCCTGCATCCTCACCAGCCCTTATTATTTCTTATCTTTTTGATAATAGTCATTCTGACAGGTGTGAGATGACATCTCACTGTAGTTTTGGTTTGCATTTCTTTGATGATTAGTATATTGATCATCTTTTCATGTGCCAGTTGGCCATCTATATGTCTTCTTTGGGAAAATGTCCATTTAGGTCCTCTGTTTATTTTTAAGTAGGATTGTTTGCTTTTTTTCTATTGAATTATATGAGTTCTTTGTATGTTTGGGGTATTAACCCTTTATCAAGTCTGTTGTTTGCAAATACCTTCTCCCATCCAGTAGGCAGTCTTCACTTGTTGATAATTTGCTGTTCTCAAGCTTTTTAGCTTGATGTAGTCTTATTTATTTTTGCCTTTGCTACCCTTGCTTGAGGAGATATATTAAGAAATATTCCTAAGGTATGTCAAAGATGTACTGCCTATGTTACATGTTAGGAGTTTTATGGTTTCAGGTCTTACACTTAAGTCTTTAATCCATTGTGAGTTTATTTTTGTGTATAGTGTGAGAAAGTAGTCCAGTTTGATTCCTTTCGTGTAACTGCTCAGTTTTCCTAACACCATTTACTGAGTAGGCTGCCTTGTCTCTGTTGTAGATTCCTACCTCTTTGGTCATGGGTTACTTGACCAATACATATACATTGTGGCTCTGTCTCTTCTGTTCCACTGATCCATGTGTCAGCTTTATTGTCAATACCATACTGTTTTGATTACTGTAGCTTTGTAGTAAAGTGTGACACCAGAGAGCGTACCTCTGGCTTTGGTCTTCTTTCTCAAGATTGTTTTGGCTAGTTCAGAGTCTTCTGTATTTCCATATGAACTTTAGAATTATTTGTTCTAGCTCTGTGAAAATGCCATTGGCATTTTTATAAGGATTACATTACATCTGTAGATTGCCTTGGGTAATGTGGTCATTTTAATAGCAATATTAATTTTTCCAATCCATGAGAGCAGTATATCTTCCCATTTGTTTGTGCCATGTTCAATTTCTTTAATCAGTGTCTCACAGTTTTCTGAGTACAGGTCTTTTACCTCCTTAGTTAGATTTATTCCTATGTATTGTTAATGAAATCGTAAATGGGGTTATTTAATTTCTCTTTCTGACAATTCATTGGTAGTGTATAGAAATGCAACAGATTTCTATGCATTAATCTTCTATCCCGTAACTTTACTGTATCCAATGATGAGTTCTAATAGGTTTTGGTAGTGTTTTTATGATTTTCTGTATTTAGTATCATGTCATTGGGACAGTTTAATTTCTTCCTTTTTGATTTGGATGCTTTGGGCTTGTCATAGCAAGCGCTTATTATGTTGAAGTACTCTACCCACATTGTTGAGCCATGTTCTTTTTTTTATTACAAAGTATATACAAAGAAACACACACATATATACAAACTAGAAAGAAGAATTACAAAAGTAACCCCTGCTTACCTACTATTTGGTTTAAGAAATAAAACATTACTTATTCCTTTAAAGCAGCTATTGTCAAAGTATGGTCTATGTATGCCTGAGGGTCCCTGAGACCCTTTCTGGGGAATCCATGAGGTCACGGCTGCTTTCATAATATACTAAGATGTTATTCGCCCTTCTCACTGGGTTGACATTTGCAATGAGGGTACAGAAGCACCGGTGGGTAACTGCTGGCCTCTTAGCACTAATCAAGGCAGTGGCACCAAACTGTACTGGACATCGTGTTCTTCACTGCCACAAGTTTGCAGTCAGTAATGCCAGTTTCACTTGAGAATGTCCCTGGACACCCCTGGTGGCATAGTGGATAAGCATTCTCCTGCCAATCCAGAGGATGTGGATTTGACCCCTGGTCTGGGAAGATTCCACAGGCTGAGAAGCAAGTAAGCCCTCATGCCGCAACTGCTGAGCCCACGATCTAGAGCCAGCAAGTCTCAGCTGAGGAGCCACGTGCTGCTACTCCCAAAGCCAGAGGGCCTCGAGCCGGTGCCACACAAGAGAAGACGCCGAAGTAAGAAGCCTCTGCACCAGAGCTAGAGAGTGGCCCTGCTCTCTGTAGGGAGAGAAAGCCTGCCCGGCAACCGAGGCCTAGTGCAGCCGAAAGTGAATAAATGACTTAAAATATTAAAAAAAATAATCCCCTTGATAAAGCAGTAAATACCATTAATTTTGTTAAATCTCAACTCCTGCATGTAAATGGATATATGTATATATATTAAAAGTATTTGTTTGACTGTACTGGGTCTTGCTGCAGCACTTGGGATCTTTGATCTTCATTGGGACACACAGGATCTTCAGCTGCGGCATGTGGCACCTAGTTCCCTGGCCAGGGATCAAACCCACACCCCCTGCAAGGCAGGGTGAATTCTTAATCCACTGGATCATCGAGGCAGTCTCTGTGCTGGCATTCAGTCACTAAGTCTTATCTGACTCTGTGACGCCATGGACCGCAGCACGCCTGGCCTCCCTGTCCATCTCCAACTCCCGGAGTTTACACAAACTCATGTCCATTGAGTCGGTGATGCCATCCAGCCATCTCATCATCTGCCATCCCCTTCTCTCCTGCCCTCAATCTTTCCAAGCATCAGGATCTTTTCCAGTGAGTCGGCTCTTGGCATCAGGTGGCCAAACTGTTGGAGTTTCAAGAGTTTTCTCAGTTTTATGTCCACTGAGTCAGTGATGCTCTCTAACCTTCTCATCCTCTGCCACCCACTTGGCCTTTTGCCTCTTCAATCTTTCAATCAGGGTCTTTTCCAGATTGAAAGTTGGCTCTTCGCATCAGGTGGCCAAAGATTTGGAGCTTCAGCTTCAGCATCAGTCTTTCTAATGAATATTCAGTGTTGATTTCCTTTAGGATTGATTGGTTTGATCTCCTCACTCTCCAATGGGCTCTCAAGAGTCTTCTCCAGCACCACAATCCAAAAGTGTGAATTCTTCAGTGGCTCAGCCTTCATTATGGTCCAACTCACATCCATACATAACCACTGGAAAAACCATAGCTTTGACTATACGGACCTTTGTTGGCAAAATAATGTCTCTGCTTTTTAATATGCTGTCTAGATTTGTCATAGCTTTTCTTCCAAGGAGCAAGCGTCTTACTTTCAGGGCTGTAGTCGCCATCGGCAGTGATTCTGGAGCCCAAGACAATAAAGTGTGTGAGTGCTTCCACTGTTTCCCCATCGATTTGCCATGAAGTGATGGGACTGCTATCAGGTTAGTTCAGTCGCTCAGTCGTGTCCGACTCTTTGCGACCCCATGAATCACAGCACGCCAGGCCTCCCTGTCCATCACAAACTCCCAGAGTCCACCCAAACCCATGTCCATTAAGTCAGTGATGCCATCCAGCCATCTCATCCTCCGTCATCCCCTTCTCCTCCTGCCCTCAATCTTCCCCAGCATCATGGTCTTTTCGAATAAATCAGCTCTTCGAATGAGGTGGCCAAAGTATTGGAGTTTCAGCTTCAACATCAGTCCTTCCAATGAACACCCAGGACTGATCTCCTTTAGGATGGACTGGTTGGATCTCCTTGCAGTCCAAGGGACTCTCAAGAGTCTTCTCCAACACCACAGTTCAAAAACATCAATTTTTTGGTGCTCAGCTTTCTTCACAGTCCAACTCTCACATCCATACATGACTACTGGAAAAATCATAGCCTTGACTAGACGGACCTTTGTTGGCAAAGTAATGTCTCTGCTTTTTAATATGCTGTCTAGGTTGGTCATGACTTTCCTTCCAAGGAGGAAGTGTCTTTTAATTTCATGGCTGCAGTCACCATCTGCAGTCATTTTGGAGCCCAGAAAAATAAAGTCTGACACTGTTTCCACATCTATTTCCCATGAGGTGATGGGACTGGATGCCTTGATCTCAGTTTTCTGAATGTTGTCCTTTAAGCCAACTTCTTCACTCTCCTCTTTCACTTTCATCAAGAGGCTTTTTAGTTCTTCTTCACTTTCTGCCATAAGGGTGGTGTCTTCTGCATATCTGAGGTTATTGATATTTCTCCCAGAAATCTTGATTCCAGCTTGTGCTTCCTCCAGCCCAAAATTTCTCATGATGTACTCAGCATATAAATTAAATAAGGAGGGTGACAATATACAGCCTTGATGTACTCCTTTCCTGATTTGGAACCAGTCTGTTGTTCCATGTACAGTTCTAACTGTTGTTTCCTGACCTGCATACAGGTTTCTCAAGAGGCAGGTCAGGTGGTCTGTTATTCCCATCTCTTTCAGAATTTTCCACAGTTTATTGTGATCCACACAGTCAAAGGCTTTGGCATAGTCAATAAAGCAGAAATAGATGTTTTTCTGGAACTCTCTTGCTTTTTCTATGATCCAACGGATGTTGGCAATTTGATCTCTGGTTCCTCTGCCTTTTCTAAAACCAGCTTGAACATCTGGAAGTTCACAGTTCACATTATTGCTGAAGCCTGGCTTGGAGAATTTTGAGCATTACTTGACTATCATGTGAGATGAGTGCAATTGTGCGGTAGTTTGAGCATTCTTTGACATTGCCTTTCATTGGGATTGGAGTGAAAACTGACCTTTTCCAGTCCTTTGGCCACTGCTGAGTTTTCCAAATTTGCTGGCATATTGAGTGCAGCACGTTCACAGCATCATCTTTTAGGATTTGAAATAGCTCAACTGGAATTCCATCACCTCTACTAGCTTTGTTTATAGTGATGCTTCCTAAGGCCCACTTGACTTCACATTCCAGGATGTCTGGCTCTAGGTGAGTGATCACACCATTGTGATTATCTGGGTCATGAAGATCTTTTTTGTATAGTTCTTCTGTGTATTCTTGCCACCTCTTCTTAATATCTTCTGCTTCTGTTAGGTCCATACCATTTCTGTCCTTTATTGTGCCCACCTTTGCATGAAATGTTCCCTTGGTATCTCTAATTTTCTTGAAGAGATCTCTAGTCATTCCCATTCTGTTGTTTTCCTCTGTTTCTTTGCATTGATTGCTGAAGAAGGCTTTCTTATCTCTCCTTGCTATTGTTTGGAACTCTGCATTCAAATAAGTATATCTTTCCTTTTCTCCTTTGCTTTTGGCTTCTTCTTTTCACAGCTGTTTGTAAGTCCTTCTCAGACAGCCATTTTGCTTTTTTGCATTTCTTTTTCTTGGGGATGGTCTTGCTCCCTGTCACCTGTACAGTGTCACAAACCTTTGTCCATAATTCATCAGGCACTCTATCAGATCTAGCCCCTTAAATCTGTTTCGCACTTCCACTGTGTAATCATAAGGGATTTGATTTAGGTCATACCTGAATAGTCTAGTGGTTTTCCCCACTTTCTTCAATTTCAGTCTGAATTTGGTAATAAGATGTTCATGATCTGAGCCACAGTCAGCTCCTTGTCTCGTTTTTGCTGACTGTATAGAGCTTCTCCATCTTTGGTGCAAAGCATATAATCAGTCTGATTTTGGTGTCGACCATCTGGTGATGTCCATGTGTGGAGTCTTCTCCTATGTTGTTGGAAGAGGGTGTTTGCTATGACCAGTGCTTTCTCTTGGAAGAACTCTTATTAGCCTTTGCCCTGTTTCATTCCATACTCCAAGGCCAAATTTGGTGTTATTCCAGGTGTTTCTTGACTTCCTACTGTTGCATTCCAGTCCCCTATAATGAAAAGGACATCTTTTTTGGGTGTTAATTCTAGAAGGTCTTGTAGGTCCTCATAGAACCGTTCAACTTCAGCTTTTTCAGCATTACTGGTTGCGGCATAGGTTTGGGTTACCATGATATTGAATGGTTTGCCTTGGAAACGAACAGAGATCATTCTGTCATTTTTGAGATTGCATCCAAGTACTGCATTTCGGACTCTTTTGTTGACCATGATGGCTACTCCATTTCTTCTAAGGGATTCCTGCCCACAGTAGTAGATTTAATGGTCATCTGAGTTAAATTCACCCATTCCAGTCCATTTTAGTTCACTGATTCCTAGATTGTTGACGTTCACACTTGCCATCTCCTGTTTGACCACTTCCAATTTGCCTTGATTCATGGACCTAACATTCCAGGTCCCTATGCAATCTTGCTCCTTACAGCATCGGACCTTGCTTGTATCACCAGTCACATCCACAACTGGGTGTTGTTTTCACTTTGGCTCCATCTCTTCATTCTTTCTGGAGTTATTTCTCCACTGATCTCCAGTAGCATATTGGGCACCTACCGACCTGGGGAGTTCCTCTTTCAGTGCCCTGTCATTTTGCCTTTTCATATTGTTCATGGGGTTCTCAAAGCAAGAATAGTGAAGTAATTTGCCATTCCCTTCTCCAGTGGACCACATTCTGTCATATAAGCTCTTAAAAGCAGAGAACTTTCTCCAGTTTGGAGCAGAAAACGTGCAGCAGAAGAAGGAATTGGAGAGATTTTTCTGTATCTACTGAGATGGTCATTAGATTTTTCACTTTTCATTTAAAAATTAAATTAAAATTAAAAAGTCATCTTAACAGACTTTTGGACTCTATGGGAGAAGGCGAGGGTGGGATGATCTGAGAGAACAGCATTGAAATATGAATATTATCAAGGGTGAAACAGATCACCAGTCTAGGTTGGATGCATGAGATAAGTGCTCGGGGCTGGTGCACTGGGATGACCCAGAGGGATGGGATGGGGAGAAAGGTGGGAGGAGGGTTCAGGATGGGGAACACATGTAAATCCATGGCTTATTCATGTCAATGCATGGCAAAAACCACTACAATATTGTAAAGTAGTTAGCCTCCAACTAATAAAAATAAATGGAGAAAAAAAAGTCATCTTAACCATTTTAAGTGTACAGTTGAGTAGTATTAAGTATACTTAAGGTATACTATTGTGCAATGAATCTTCAGAACTTTTTTATCTTGCAAAACTGAAACTCTATAACCATTCCACCCCGTTTTAATTTTTAAAGTATGGCTAATTAAATTAATTCATCTTCTAAGGGTTTTTATCTTTGAATTTTCTGTGATAATCTATGGTCATAAAGTATTTTTTTAGTACATTGCTGTATTCAGTATCCTAATGTTTTAATTTATTTTTACAACTACTTTCATACATGAGATAAGGCCGTACTTTTTTTTTGGTACTGTCCTTTTTTTGTTTATTTGTTTTGGAGTCAGCTTATTTTAGCATCATAAAATGCCTTCAGGAGCTTTCCTCTTTTCCTGTTTTCTGGAATAGTTTGCTAAGATAGGCATTAATCTAGTCTTTAGAGATTTGGTACTAATAGAACTCTTTAAAATGACCCCATGGGGATGGCTTTTACTACTGATTTAATTTATTTAATGGCTATGCAATATTTTAAGTTTAGTACATCAAGAAGTTTCAATAAATTATAATTCCTTAGACCATTTTTCTGTTGTCTGAGTTTTCAAATGTGGTAGCATAAAGTTATTTATGATGTTTTATTTTTCTAAATACTATTTTTGTAGATTATCCCCTTTTCCATTCCTAATATTGACTTTTGTCTTTTCTCTTCTTGATGGTCTGTCTTACCAGAGGCTTGTGTATTTTTTTATTTTAAAAACCACCTTTGGTTTTTTTTAACCCTCAATATCATCTACCATTTCATTAGCATTATTATTTCTTTCCTTTTCCTTTCTCTATGTTTTGTTCTGCTTTCTGAATTCTTGGGGTTACTTTTAGCACTAAAAAGAATCTGTATTAAATTTTTTAATAGGCATTACATTCACATAGGTCACATATGTACAAAAGTTACACATGGCAATTTCATGTAAAGATGGGCGTAATAAAGGTCAGAAAAAGCAAGGACTTAACAGAAATGGAAGAGATTAAGAAGAGGTGGTAGAATACACAGAAGAACTATACGAAAAAGATCTTAATGACCTGGATAACCATGATGGTATGGTCACTCACCTATAGCCAGATGTCTTGAAGTGTGAAGTCGAGTAGGCCTTAGAAAACATTACTATGAACAAAGCAAGTGGAGGTGATGGAATTCCAGCTGAACTTTTTCAAGTCCTAAAAGATGATGCTGTTAAAGTGCTGCACTAAATATGTCAGCAAATTTGGAAAACTCAGCAGTGGCTACAGGACTGGAAAAGGTCAGTTTTCATCCCAATCCCAAACAAAAGCAATGCCAAAGAATGTTCAAACTACTGTACAATATTACTAATTTCACATTCTAGCAAGGTAATGCTCAAAATCCTTCAAGCTCAGCTTCAACAGTATGTGAACCAAGAACTTCCAGACATTCATGCTGGATTTAGAAAAGGCAGAGGAACCAGAGATCAAATTGCCAACATCCATTGAAACACAGAAAAAGGAAGGAAATTTTAAAAAATCTACTGCTTCACTGGCTAGGCTAAAGACTTTGACTATGTGGATCACAACAAACTGAAAATTCTTAAAGGGATGAGAACACCAGACCACATTGCCTATCTCCTGAGAAGCCTGTATGCAGGACAAGAAGCAACACTTAGAATCAGACGTGGAACAATGAACTGGTTCAAAATTGGGAAAGCAGTATGTCAAGGCTGTATATTGTCACCCTGCATATTTAACTTATAATCAGAGTACATCATATGAAATGCCAGGCTGGATGACTCACAAGCTGAAATCAAGTTTGCTGGGAGAAATATCAATAACCTCAGATATGCAGATGATACCACTCTAATGGCAAAAAGTGAAGAGGAACTGAAGAGCCTCTTGGTGAAAGAGGAGAGTTAAAAAGCTGGCTTAAAACTCAGCGTTCAAAAAATGAAGATCATGACATGTAGTCCCATCACGTCATGCCGAATAAATGGGGGAAAAGTGGAAACAGTAGCAGATTTTATTTTCTTGATTTCCTAAATCACTGTGAATGGTGGCTGCAGCCACAAAATTAAAAGACTCTTGCTCCTTGGAAGAAAAGCTATGACAAACTTAGTGTATTAAAAAGTAGGGACATCACTTTGCCAACAAATCTGCATAGTCAAAGCTATGGTTTTTCCAGTAGTCATGTGTGGATTTGAGAGTTGGACCATGAAGAAGGCTGAATGCTGAAGAACTGATGCTGAAGAACTGATGCTGACAACTCTTGGGAGTCCCTTGGACAGCAAAGAGATCAAACTAGTCAATCCTAAAGGAAATCAGTCCTGAATATTCACTGGAAGGACTGATGCTGAAGCTGAAGCTCCAATACTTTGGCCACCTGATGCCATGAGCTGACTTGCTGGAAAAGAGCCTGATACTGGTGAAAATGTTAACCTCAGATTAGGACTTGATCCCATGTGCCGGGGCTCAAACCCAGCCAAAACTCTGCTTGGGACTTGAACCCACAGTCTTTTAATTAGAATCACTCACCTGGTATGTGGACATTCGGAGGCTCAGGATCTTTGTGTCTCATTGCAGAAAGAATTCAGTGAGAAAGAGGGGATTTTATTCAGGGAGAAACACACTCCACAGAGTGTTGGCCGTCACAGAGGGTGAACGCTGCCTTGAAATGTGGTTAGCCATTATGGCTGGGTAATCTCATAGGCTAATGAGTTGGAGGACTATTCCAGCTATTTTGGGGAAGCGGCAGGGATTCCCAGGGCTTGAGCCAGTGCCCACTTTGATGGCTGACCTCGGAACTTCCATGGCGCCTGTGGGTGTGTCATTTAGCTTGCTGATGTGAGCTTGTTCTGAGGATCGAGGTCTGGTCAAGTTGACTTGTCTGCCCTCTTGGACCCATTTGTTTCTGATCAATTCATGTGGTGCCTTGGACTATATCATTCTTTCAAAAGTTGTGCCCTGCCCCCTCCCCTCCTGTTTCAGTGGGAGAGGTTGAGGGAAGGGGGGGAAGGAGGTGAGAAACGTTGAGATGGTCGGACAGCGTCACTGACTCAGTGGACGTGAGTCTGAGCAAACTCTGGGGAGACAGTGAAGGACTGGGAAGCCTGGCATGCGGCAGTCCACGGGAATGCAGAGCCAGACACGACTTAATGGCTGAACAACAGCAGCCAGTGGTTAGGACTCCACATTGCTTTCACTGCCCGAGGCCTGGTTTTGATCCCTGTTGCAGGAACTGAGATCCCGCAGGCTGTGCGGCTCCGCTAAAAAATAAATAGATAACATGAAGCTACCCACTGCACTCCGAGGACCGTGTCGGTTGCATCTCTAAAGTTGTGATATGTAGTGTTCCCTTGTCATTATGATTTATACTTGGCTTTAAAACTTATTTAGAAATTATGCTTATTCTATTTCTAAACAAATGTGGTTTATTTCTGCTGCTTTTATATGATTGCTATTGACTTCTAATTTTGTGCCATTCTGTCAGAGATTTTTTTGGTGATTGTTGAGACTTTCTTTGTGATAAACTTTGAAAAATAGTCTGGCTGTGCTCAAAAGCATGCGTTTTCTCTAATAAATCAGTTTAAGATTCTGATTGTGTTGTTCAAATTTTCTACTAATTTTTTGTCCAGGTACCAATATATTACTGAAAGGTTGTGTTAAAATTGTCACTGTAATGGTGCATTTGGCAATTTTGTTAATTTTTTTCTTTACAAATTTGACATTGTGTTCAGTGCATATGAATTCAGAATTGTGGTGTCATCAAGGTACATTATTCCTCTTATTTTCCTCTTATGCCTTACTGTTCTGACCATTTTTTTCCTAATCACATCTTTAAAAATTATGAAATATATCACAATACATAAAATTGTATAAAACATGCACATATCACAATAAGGTATATATATAACAAAGTGAAGAATAATAAAAGAAATACCCATAATCACTTTATGGAAGAACAAGAACAGAACCTTAAAGACTCTTCTGTGCCCTGCACATCCCATCCTTCTTTCTCCCTTAGCACAGAAGTAACCCCTATCCTGACTTGGTGAGAATAATTCTTTTGCTTTTCTCTAGAGTTTTACCATCTATGTATGCATCTCACTGAATTTAGTCTTTTTCTGAACTTGATACAAGTAGCATCATACTATATGAAAACATGCAGAGTACATATACAGAAGTCTTCCGGCACTTGTTTCTTCACTGTGTTAATGAGATTCCTACACGTTGATGACTACAGTTGCAGTGCATTCACTGACATGCCCATCATAATATTATTTTGTATAATTCATTGTCATCTCTCCACCCAAATTACCTTTCATGGAAATTTGGATTTTTTCCATTTTTCTGCTATTACCCAAAATTGCTTGTGTGAACAGCATTGTTTTAAGTACCCCCTAATATTATGTGCAAAAATTACTTCAGGAGAATTTTATTTGGTAGTACCTTGGTGGGTGTAGGATGTGAAGGTAAGCCTGTATCCTATTTTAGTATTATATCCATTTTATTTGTCTACGCCAATTGGCTTCCAAATCTGTACTCCGTATACAGTGTATTAGAGTTCCCAGCATTTCATATCCTGGCTGATACTTGGTATTGACACACCACTAATTTTTTTAATATTTTACTGGGTGTTTAATGGTATCTCATTGTGAATTCAATTGGCATTTCACTGATTCCTAACAGATGATCATATTTCAAGTTTTTATTGACTAATATTAAACTGATTTAAACTAATGTGCTTAATTGGTATGCTAAAGTCAAACTTTAGGATGAAATTAAATATTATTTATTTTAATGTTAAACCAATTTTGTATTCCTGAAATGAACCCAATTTGGTCACTGTGTATTATCCTTGACTATCCTTTTTATATCTTGCTTCATTCAGCTTACTAATTTGTGTGTGTTTGTGCTATTTTTTAAATTGAGTATGATTTAAATATAACCTTATATATGAGTTTCAGGTGTATAATATAATAATTTGATATTTGTATATATTGTAAAATGATCACCATAATAAGTCTAGTTAATACCTATTACTCTACATAGCTACAAAACTTTCTCTTGTGGTGAGAACTTTTAAGATTTACTCTTCAAATTTGCAATATAAGAGCCTCTTGATGAAAGTGAACAAGGAGAGTGAAAAAGTTGGCTTAAAACTCAACATTCAGAAAACTAAGATCATGGCATCTAGTCCCATCACTTCATGACAAAAAGATGGGGAAACAATGGAAACTGAGAGATTTTGTTTTTTGGACTCCAAAATCACTGCAAATTGTGATGGCAGCCATGAAATTAAAAGATGCTTTCTCCTTGGAAGAAAAGCTATGACCAACCTAGACAGCATATTAAAAAGCAGAGACATTACTTTGCCAACAAAGGTCCATCTAGTCAAAGCTATGATTTTTCCAGTAGTCATGTATGGATGTGCGAATTGGATCATAAAGAAAGCTGAGCACTGAAGAATTGATGCTTTTGAACTGTGGTGTTGGAGAAGACTTTTTAAAAAAAATTAGTTTGTTTATTTTAATTGAAGGCTACTTTACAATGTTGTAGTGGTTTTTGCCATACACTGACATGAATCAGCCATGGGTGTACATGTGCCCGCCACCCTGAACCCCCCTCCTGCCTCTCTCCCCTTCCCATCCCTCAGAGTCATCCCAGTGCACCAGCCCTGAGCACCCTGTCTCATGCATCAAACCTGGAACCTGGACTACAAGGAGATCCAACCAGTCTATCCTAAAGGAAATCAGTCCTGAATATTCCTTGGAAGGACTGATGCTGAAGCTAAAACTCCAAAGCTTTGGCCACCTGATGCAAAGAACTGACTCATTTGAAAAGACTCTGATGCTGGGGAAGATTGAAGTCAGGAGGAGAAGGGGACAACAGAGGATGAGATGGCTGGATGGCATCACCGACTCAATGGACATGGGTCTGAGTAAACCCTGGGAGTTGGTGATGGACAGGGAGGCCTGGCGTGCTGCAGTCCATGAGTCGCAAAGAGTCGGACATGGCTGAGTGACTGAACTGAACTGAAACACTCACACAAAGAAAAGAAAAGAATGGAAGGAAGACCAGCTGTGTGGTCAATGGTGCTTAGTGACATGGGCATCCCACAGGGCTGGCTGACAATTTCTCTGATTATATTCTGGTTCTGCAATTTGAATAAACATTGTCATATTTATTCTCCATGAGCTATGGATCCGCCTTTGGCATGTGTGGGAGCCTGCTTTTTTCCCCTATCCTCCTGATTGCATCTCAGATGCTTTGGAGAATACTCTCTCCTTGGGGCTATAGAAATTTTATAGCCAACTTCCTATATGTAGAAATTTGGACACCTTATAGTGGTTTTACATTTGAACCATCAGAGACAGTTTGTGGTTTCTATGCAGTGCAATGATGCAAAAGCTTAGAGATTTTTATGCCTTCGTAATTCAAGACAGGACACATTATTAATCTGTGTTTTGCCACAAGGCAGGATACTCATGAGACTTTTTGATCAAGGCCTTCTCAATTTTGTTTCCCACTGTTTTAAGTCTTGAAGCAATAGAGTTTCCCAACACTTAAAGACCTAATGTTTCTGGACATGTTTTTCCCTTTAATATTTGCTTGCAAAAAAAAGGCCAGTTCTCCCCTGAACTCATCTCTTTTTTTGTAATGCATCCAAAATCTTCCAATATATTCTGGCCATTTGATTCTTTTCGATGCCTTCTTCTTTTCGAGCTCAGTAGCATGTAGTGTGTTTTCCCGATTGCTTCGGGCATCATTTTACCAAGGACTTTGTCACCATGTAACATGA
Source organism: Hydropotes inermis (assembly GCA_020226075.1). Classification (NCBI taxonomy): domain Eukaryota; kingdom Metazoa; phylum Chordata; class Mammalia; order Artiodactyla; family Cervidae; genus Hydropotes; species Hydropotes inermis. The sequence continues at coordinate 51,436,653 of CM035294.1, read as the reverse complement.
TATTCCAGATAGTGTCTTTGGTCTCTCAGCGTCATACTTAGCCTTTTAGAACATCTTTTCTAATGTAAAGTAAGACCACTTTCCTCATCATGTGGTTTCAGGTTAGGTTCTGACAGCAGTGAAGGGAGCCGCGATGATGACAGCGAGGCAGTGGGGTCCTGAGCCCTTATTCAGGCAGCTGGATTTCAAGAGCAGCAGCCTCAGTGCTCAGCGGTGGTCGCTTCTAGGGAACACCATTTCCCCTTCTGCTCCTCTGGGAGTTAGTGACTTCCTGGACTTACTAATCATTGAATAGCTTTATCTTCCCCTTTTTTCCTACTCCATCCCTTGTGACAGTTTGTAAATGATTTTCTGTATTAAATTACCCCTATTTGATACCCAGAATTGCTTGTTTTCTTAAGTGAACAGTGTTTACCATCTCGCTTGCTAACACAAATAAATCTCCATCCTTTGAGCCTCCAGTATAATTTTCTCATTGGCAGCCACCTGGTCGCTATGTTAGTGCCTTATATTTTGGTTTTAATTCTAGCAGCACTTCACTTCCACTACCGTAACCCTGTTACTTAACCCAGACAAAGAACTAGAATAAAACTACAGACAAGTATCCCGTATGAATGAACATAATGCAAACATCTTCAGTAAAGATTTATATTCTTCCTATTTTAGCAAATAGAATTCAGCAACAACAGAAGGGACTTCCCTGGGGGTCCAGTGGTTAAGACTCTGTTCTTCCCTGGTGGTCCAGTGGTTAGACTCTGTTCTTCCCTGGGGGTCCAGTGGTTAGACTCTATTCTTCCATGGCAGGGGGCATGAGTTCCACCACTGGTCAGGGAACGAAGATCCCGCATGCCTTGCAGCGCAGCCAAAAAGGAAAAAATAAAAGCAGTCACACACCCAAAAGCAAAGTTGGATTTAAAAAAGGAAATAATTCAGCAGCTTATGAAAAGCATCATACACTGTGACTAAGTGGGATTCATTCCTGGAATGCAAGAATGATTCAGTATAAAAAAATGATCAGTGTAATATGCCACATTAACAAAATGAAGGGAAGGGATCACATAATCACCTCTGTTGATATCGAGTCAGCATCTGATTGCTGGAGAGGGTGTAGACAAAAGGGACCCCTCCTACACTGATGCGAATATAAGTTGGTTAAGTCCTGTAGAGTGGAGGTTCTATGGAAGTTCCTCAGAAAACTGAATATAGAACCATCATCTGACCCAGTAATCCCACTTCTGGGCATATACCCAGGCAAAACTGTAACTCAAAATGATACATGCACCCCTGTGTTTATAGCAGTACTATTTACAATAGCCAAGACATGGAAGGAACCTAAATGTCCATCAACAGATGAATGGATAAGGAAGATGTGGTACATGTACACAATGGAATACTACTCGGCCATGAAAAGAATAAAATAATGCATTTACAGCAACATTGATGCAACTGGAGATGATCATAGTAAGTGAGCTAAGTCAGAAAGAAAAAGACAAGTAACATATGGTATCACTTATCTGTGGAATCTAAAACGTGACAAATGAACCTATGTATCTGTGAAACAGTAGAATCATGGACATAGAGAACAGACTGGTGCTTGCCAAGGGGGAGGGGGCTGGGGAAGGGATGAGGGGGAGTTAGGGATTAGCAGATGTGAACTATTCTATATATAATGGATAAACAGCAGAGTCCTACTCTATAGCACAGGGAACTATATTCAATATTCTATGATAAACCATAATGAAAAAGAATATCTTTTTTAAAAAAGCAGAGCCGCAAAGAGATTTTTTAATATTTATTTTTATTCATTTATTTGGCTGTGCCACGTCTTAGTTGTAGCACTTGGAATCCTCCACCTTCGTGACCACATGCAGGATCTTTAGTTGCAGCATGCAAAGTCTTAGTTGCAGCATATGGAATGTAGCTTCCTGACAAGGGATTTAATCCAGGCCCCCTGCATTGGGAATGCAGAGTGTTAGCCACTGGACCAACAAAAAAAAAGATATTTGTACACTCATGTTCATAGCAGCATTATTCTCAATAACTAAAATATGTAAGCAACTCAAGTGTTCATCAAGACAAGACTGGATAAGCAAAGTGTGGCATACACATGCAATGAACTATTATTCTGTAATATGCTTTCACATAGATGAAACTTGAGACCTTTATATTGAGTGAAATGTCAGTCACCAAAGTACAAATACTACATGATTTTGCTTTTATGAGGTACATAGTATAGTCACAATGGTAAAGATAAAAGTATAATGGTGGTTGCCAGGGGCTGGGGTAGGGGATCAGTTCAACTCAGTTCAGTAGCTCAGTGGTGTCTGACTCTGCGACCCCGCGGACTGCAGCATGCCAGGCTCCTCTGTCTATCACCAACTCCTGGAGCTTGTTCAGACTCATGTCCATTGAGTTGGTGATGCCATCCAACTGTCTCATCCTCTGTCATCCCCTTCTCTTCCCACCTTCAATCTTTCCCAGCATCAGAGTATTTTCCAGTTAATTAGTTCTTCACATCAGGTGGGCCAAAGTATTAGAGCTTCAGCTTCAGCATCAGTCCTTCCAATGAATATTCAGGACTGATTTCCTTTAGGATGGACTGGCTTGATCTCCTTGCAGTCTAAGGGACTCTCAAGAGTCTTCTCCAACACTACAGTTCAAAAGCATCAATTCTTTGGCGCTCAGCTTTCTCTATGATCCAACTCTCACATCTATACTTAAATACTGGGAAAACCATAGCTTTGGCTAGACAGACCTTTGTTGGCAAAGTAATGTCTCTGCTTTTTAATATGCTGTCTAGGTTGGTCATAGCTTTTCTTCCAAGGAGCAAGCATCTTTTAATTTCATGGCTGAAGTCACCATCTGCAGAGATTTTGGAGCCCAAGAAAATAAAGTTTCTCACTGTTTCCATTGTTTCTCCATCTATTTGCCATGAAATGATGGGACCAGATGCCATGATCTTAGTTTTCTGAATGTTGAATATGTTGTTCTGTGTTTCATTCTGGGTAACATCTTCCAATATATTTTCTACTTCACTAACCGTATCTTCAGCTAAGTTTAAACTGCTATTTGAGATTTTAAAAAGAAAATTGAAACGAAAAATTTTCAAATACAATACGGAGTTAGGTATAATGAATCTCTATGTACTATCATGCCGCTTCAACTAAAAATATGATCAGTTTTGTTTCATCTATGCTCCCACCACTTCTACTAGACTCCCACAGAATTATTTTATGGCAAATGGCAGTCATTACACTCTTTCATTGGTGAATACTTGAGTATGCAATCCCTCAGAGATAAGAGCTATCTTTTCAACATAACCATAATGCCCTTTACATCAGCAAAATTAACAATGGTATCTTAATATAATATAATATCTAGTCAGGGTCTGAATCTCCCTAACTGACTCATAAAAGTCTTTTTATAATAGTTTGATTCAAGATCCAAACAAGAATTATATATTGCATTTGACAGATAGGTTTCTCAAACCTCTTTTAAACTATAACAATTCTTTCCCCCCTTTTTGCTTGCAATGTATTTCTTGAAGAAACTGGAGCATTGATCCTGTTTTATTCTTGATTACATTCTGATGGTGTTTAACATATTGTCCTGTTTCTAATATTTCCTGTAAAACCGGTATTATATTTATAGTCTTGTGGTTTTTTGGGGCAAGAATCCTTTGTAGAAAATGCTCCGTACTTCCTATTGTATCCCATCAAGAAGCACATACTATCTGGATTCTCCTCTTTTCGTAATGTTAAGTTTTATCAGTATATGCACATGGTGTCAGCTTGATTCATGTTTAAGCCTCTTGCTTAATATTTCTGATAGTCACTTATGACTATTGCCTAGGTCGTTTCATTAGGATTTTGTAAAATGATGATGGCATGTAATTCCTTCTGCTCTTACTAGCTAGAATTCTTCCATGAAGAATAATTGCTTCTTAAACTACTTATTTTATTCAGTTTTTAGTTTAAAAATTTATAATTTTATTTCTAGAATCTCTACTTTAAATGTTAGATTATTTTTGTAGCTTCCTGTTTTCTGATATATTTTCAAGTTTCTCTTGTATTTCTGTAAGTATGGTAAGCATAATTATTTTATAATCTGTGTCAGATAATTACAACATCTAAAATCTTCGAAGCTCAGTTTCTGCTGTTGTTCCTTCTGGTTCTCATTCACAGTGTCTTATCTCCTTTTAGGTTTAGTTATTTTTCATTATGAGTCACTGACTTCCCTTGGAAAATGATCTGTAGTTCTTTGGGGCCTGGGATGAAGGGAACATTTTTGCAGAGTGAATTTTCGTTTACTTCAGCTAAGTGCCTACAGCATCATTTTCTCCTCCTGGGGACCACTTAAATCTAAATTTATAGCTTGAATTAAAAAAAAAACACATTTAAATGTTGTGAAATTGTTCTGTAAGAATTTTTAAAGTCCTACTTGTAATCACACATTCTCCGTCTCTGTTTGGCACTGAGGCTCCCTTCCTTGCAGGCCTCTGGAGCTGCGGAGCTGGGGGCAGGTCCACCAGCAGAATCTTTCCTCAAACACTCCCTCCCCAATGGATCTTCTTTCTTTCCCTTTCTCAAGAGAGCAAAGCTCACATTTGCACACTGTTGGTGGGAATGTAAATTGGTGCAATCGCTGTGGGAAACAGTATGGTTTCTCAAAAAACTAAAAATAGAGCTCAATATGATCCAGCAATATGTATATACATACAATGGAATACTACTTGGCTATAAAAAATAATGAAAATCTGCCATCTGCAGCAACATGGATGGACTTGAAGGATATCAGGCTAAGTAAAATGTCAGACAAAGACAAACATGGTATAATATCACATATATCAGATCTAAAAAATACAACAAGCTAGAGAATATAACAACAAAACAAAGCAAACTCACAGGTATAGGGAAAAAAGCTAGTGATCAGCTGTGCAGAGACAGAAAGGAGGAGAGGCAATGGAGAGCAGCGGATTAAGAAGTAGAGGCCGTTGCATAAAATAAGCTACAGGGGTATACTGTGCAGCTCAGGAAAGATGGCCAAGATTCTATAATAGCTATGGATGGAGTATAACCTTTAAAAATTGTGAGTCAATATATGGTACACCTGTAACTTAGGTGATTTTTGTATATCGCCTATGAAGTGAAGTGGAATGAAGTGGCTCAGCTGCGTCTGACTCTTTGCGGACCCCGTGGACCGCAGCCCACCAGGCTCCTCTTCTGATATGCTGCTCCTGCTAAGTCACTTCAGTCGCGTCCGACTCTGTGCGACCCCGTCCCTGGGATTCTCCAGGCAAGAACACTGGAGTGGGCTGCCATTTCCTTCTCCAGTGCATGAAAGTGAAGAGTGAAAGTGAAGCCGCTCAGTCGTGTCGGACTCTTCATGACCCCATGGACTGCAGCCCACCAGGCTCCTCCGTCCACGGGATTTTCCAGGCAAGAGCACTGGAGTGGGGTGCCATTGCCTTCTTCTCCTCTGATATAGGTGAAGTATATCACCTATACTTCAATTTAAAAAGGGTTCAAAACCTACATTAAAAAAACAAAGCTTAATTCTGCAAATTTGGCAAATGCCCTCCAAGCAAATGTGACTACAGGGTTTTGAATACCTCTCTAGGTTTCTGACTTAATTTAGGTTTTGGCCTGTTAATTCTTGACTGTTTTGTTGGCTTTATCCATGCTTTAAGAAGGAAGATAATTCTATTTCCCTCAGCATTTTAAATCATCTTTAGTGCAAGGTTAACCTTCTGTGTTGAAGAAAACAGAAGTCTGTTTCACTTTTCCGGCACAACTTTTTATCTTCATCAGAATTAACACTTTTTTTTCCCCTTAACTTTCTACATGTGTGTGGGGGGGTTCATTCAGTCATATCTGACTCCGCCCTGCCACGAACTGTAGCTCCACCAGGCTCCTGTACATACTTTTCATTAATACATCCCCAAGTTCTCCTCTGGTTAAGCAAATCTCTTTTCAGTAAGTTCCAATGTCTTAGGTATTCTATAAATTTTATTTCTTAAAAAATTCTCTCCTGAATTCTGAATTTCTCTAATCTTGATGAATTGATCTCTGGTCCTGCCCTCCAACTTGAAATCTCCCTTTAACATCACCTTGGGGATTCCTTTTTCTCTTTTGTGTGGATACTCTGTTTCATGGATTTCATACTTTTCTCTCTTTTGACTAATTTATTTGTCTTGATGTAATAAATCCCCTCCTAACTTTCTGAAGAACAATGCATGGAATATCTGTATCTTGAATTGCGTGTCTGAAATTGTCTTTATCCTGGACTCATAGTTAGATCACAGTTTGGCTGTGTGTATTAATAGAAGTCTAGGTTGGAAACAGTGTCCTTCAAAATTTTGAAGCCATTCTTTACTGTCTTCTGTCTTACAGAGTTTTGATACGCCAAATGCTGTTCTGATTCTTGATCTTGTATGCAACTTGTCCTTTTTCTCTGGGAGCTCTTAGAATTGTTTGTCTGTGTCCCGTGTTCTGAAATTCTATGAGGAAGGATTTGGTGTGGGTTTGCTACCAGTGTGCCCTTCCAATTTAGAGACTTTCTTCATTTCAGGATAACACAATACTTTAGAATAATTTTGCTGATTATTTCTTCCCTTCTCTGTCCTTTTTGTGAAACCCTCACTATTCAGAGAGGCTCCCCCGGTGGCTCAGTGGAAAAGAACCCACCTGTGATGCAGGAGACCCAGGTTCAACCTCTGGGTCAGGAAGATCCCCTGAACAAGGGAATGGCAACCCGCTCTAGTATTCTTGCCTGGAGAATTCTTTGGATGGAGGAGCTGATTGGGTTGTGGTCCATGGGGGTCGCAAAGAGTTGGATACGACTGAAGCAACTGAGCATGCACGTATGCACTATTCAGATGCTGGACCTGCTGGACTGATCCTTGACTTTTCATTAATCTTCTCCTAAAGTAGGACAAATTTCACTTTTTTTCTTTCTTTCAAAGACTTATTTATTTATGGCTGCACTGGGTCTTCACTTTTGCATGCATGGCCTCTCTCTAGTTGTGGAGAGAGGGATCTCTTCATTGTGATGCTCAGGCTTCTCACTGGAGTGGCTTCTCCTGTTGCAGACCCCAGGGTCTAGAGCAATGGATCAGGAGTTGCAATGCACAGGCTTAGTTGCTCTGAGGCTTGTGGGATCTTCCCGGATCAGGGATTGAAGCCATGTCTCCTGCATTGGCAGGCAGATTCCCAAACATTAATTTTCAACTTTATCCTCTAGTCTTTCTATTGAATTTCTATTGAATTTTAATTTTTATTGGGTTTGATTTCCAAGAGCTCCTTTTTCTTATCTGAATAGTAGCTGCTTTAAAAAATTGCTTCCTTAAAAAAAATAGCTTCCTGTTATAAATTTTTTGAGTCAAAAATTTTATTCCTAAAATATAATCCAATGACTTCATGATCTTTCATGAAGAAACAAACCACCAATTGTCTAAAGGATAAAGAAAATTGAACCTGTCTATAACTACATATCTTGCCTGGATAGTCACAGAATATTTCATTCAATAATCAAAGAAAGTGATTTTTCCAATGAGGAGTCAAGAGATCTATATTACAGTTCAAACTCTTTAAAATTAAAATACGTAATATACTGCAATATAACACAAGATTTGTAGGAGGGATGAGCAAGATAGTAGTTCAGTTTCCTTTTTGTAAATAAGGTAAGTCTATTTAATTTATAATCCTTATTGCACTTAATACCTGAAAATTCTAATTTAGGGCTCAGACTTTGGCCTTATCATCCAAAATAGCAACCAAATTTAAAAAATGCAGTAATTCTTCTACTTTAGCTTATTACATATTAAAAACTCAAAAGACCAAAAATTCTATAATATGTATTACCAATGAACAAAAATCTAAAAAGTTCATGGCAATGCATCACATAGAATTACCTTGCAATATTTTTGTTTAGACTTTTTAAATACAGTACTTACATATTTCTTTCATACATTCATACTTGCCTTGGCAATTTCACATCTATAAAAATCTTATAATAATTCTTTAATAAATACAAAAGAATAAAAACACCTATGAAATTTGGACAAATAACATTAGCACTAAGTATAACCCATCCAGATTCTTAGTTTAACTCATTCAATTACTACAAAGATCTTTATAGAGTTGAATCTAATACTGTATATTGTATATCACTGCCCTCTGATGGCATCACCAATATATAATTTTAAATTAAGCAAGCAAAAGAAAAACTTTATTATAATGTAATACAGAGTATGTCAATTTTATAAGCTACAGAGGTAGAAAATAAATTATAAGAAGTTTAATGTTTTCTAGAAATATTAAGTTCTAAAAATTTACAGTGTTCCTTTATATAAGCCCTTCAAATAATTTTTCAAGATTTTCCCTGATGATCAGTTCAAAAGGCACTGAGTCTCTAAGCAAAAATCTTCACATATAATGAAATAATGAGATATAAGGTTAAGTGACAAATTAAAAATAGCTAGATCACTTTATAAAGGAGGGAAAACACAAGCGCAAGTTTGAATATTTGAGATGTATGTAAAATTTTTCCATGCAATATATAAACATAAATTCACAATTTAGGTCCATGTTCTAACTGCTGAAAAATGGCAAATCACCCACTGTCTGCAGAAGAGCACATGTAGGGAAAATAAGTATTTAATGCAAGGTCTGGCCGTTTTCTAAGTCTGACAATCAAAAGCATTTTCAATATTCAGTTTTGAAAAAGCACTGCACTTAAGAGCACTAAAATCAAAGTCTGAATCTTCATTTATTAAAAGAGAAGAGATTAAATTGAGGATGTCCACTTGATTGCAGGTAGAGTTATTGGCAGTGGACTCTTACACTCATGCTTTATAAAACTCTCCGTCTAAGTCCACCTTCTGGTGGGGGTTCAGATGTAGCCATTTCTTTTTCTATTTTTCCCTTTTTCTTTCTCTTTTCTTCCACAAACTGAACATTCAGAATATACTCCGAGATGCAGCCTCCTTCTGTCTTCTCTCTGCAGCCTCTGCACGCTTTGCTCTTTTCTCTTCCAGGTCCGGCGAGGGAGGCGCGGCCTCCGTGGGACGGGGGACACCCCCGCCCCCCACGGGGATCGCGGTTGGGGGTCCCCTCCTCGGCCCGCCCAAACCAGGCGGTGACAACCGCGCGATCAAACGCGGGCCCCAGGTCTGCGGTGCTCGCTCCGCCCTGCTTCTGCTATAATTTTATGCACACAATATATTATTTCTCTGAGGCACTTACTGATGGGTTTTTGTTTGTTTGAATTAATTTTCGGTTGCTTTTCCTCCCTTGCAATTTGTTTCCTCTGAGTTGCTGTTTTTCTTCCTCTTGCTTGTTTTGTTTTCTTCTTTGTATATTAAAGACATTCCTTAAATGTTTTATGATCCTTGGCTGTGCGCTTATATTTCGGAGTGAGGCTATCAAAAAGCCTGATTGGAAAGACTGTGTGCCGGCTAGGGCGCGAGGGGTTCCCCGGTGGCTCGGACAGAGAAGAATCTGCCTGCAGTGCAGGATTCTCGGCCCAGGACTTAAATGTGGGATTAACTCATCTTATTTCTTCAAGAGAACCCTGATGAAAATATCTTTGGGATTTCTCTGTTGGGCGGGACAGAGTCTGCAGATAAGTTTTTCCAAAGATATAGTCATGCTCTTGTTTATGTTTGTTTAGGAATCAGTTTCTCAGGATTGCTTAATCAGTTCCCATTCCTCCATTTGCTTCTGAAACGTTGCCGCTGTCTTCTTTCCCTTTTGTTGCTACGTGGCCTGGAGGACAATACCTACGTTGGTTACTCGCTCTCTAGCTCCCAGTTTTCAGCTCTAAGTTCCCATTATTTATTTAGGATAATTTTTATTGGAAGACAACTGCAGGATCGTCCGGAAAGGTTTTGACACAAATGAACAGACCACCCTAAAGTTGTATGTATATATGAAAAGAGGAATGCCACTATACAAGAACTTGTTTTGTAAAAGTATTAAGTAGCTTTCAAGAGTTTTGTGTGCAGGCACCCATCCACCTCAAACATCCGCTTGGCGGCGGCCAGACACAATACAAAAGATGACTTAAAAGCAATCAGAAATGCGTACAACAGCTGGGCTAGAACAGAGGAAAAAAAAAAAAACAAACTACTTCTCGGGGCCCGGCGTGTAGACCGCGCCTCCCTGGAACCGGGAGAGGGAGGAGGGGGTCGGATGTCATGGGTGATTGGTTGGCCTCTTCAACCAATCACGCGTAGCGAGTGATTTCGCTAATTGTCATGACACACCTCCTCGTGGGCTTTAGAGCTACGTTGACAAATGGGAATAGGGCACGTGGGAGGGACAGAAAGTTTGGCCAATAAGACGTTGGAGCGTTAGGGGCGGGATGAGGCCGCCGCCAGGTTCAGGGCGGAAGGAGCTGTTCTGGATTAGCAGGGGAACGAAAGATGGCGGTGGGGACGCTGCTGTCCAGTCTGTTGGGGCTGCTACTTCTGGGGCTCCTGTTACCCGCAAGTCTGACCGGCGGGGTCGGGAGCCTGAACCTGGAGGAGCTGAGTGAGATGCGTTATGGGATCGAGATACTGCCGTTGCCTGTCATGGGAGGCCAGGTGAGGAGGCGTAGAGGGGCGAGGGTCCTGGGCAGAAAGGAAGGAGGAGAAGGTGGAGGAAGAGGGCCGCTGTGGAGTCTGTGGCGGAAGCCTGAGGAGAATCGGGGAGAGTAAGCAGCGGCTTTCTGAGGACGCTGAGGATCGCAGGCAAAGACCCGTTCCCTCGGGGCCAGGGGCTGGGAGGGGTGGGGCTTCCCTCTGTCAACCTCGGGTCCCAGTTCCTCATTGAAACGCCCGGACTCCTCCCCGTGGAGAAGTGGGCGTGCCGTCCCCCCTCGCCCGCCGAGCTCCGCTGGAGGGCTCGCCCTGTCTGGACTGGACTCTTCCGCGTTATGCGAAGAGGGGCCCGTTGTCCTCCCTGACCCCCAGCCTCTCTTTGCCTCCCTGTCCCCCGACCCCCACTTCTTTCCCAGAGCCAGGCTTCGGACGTGGTGATTGTCTCCTCTAAGTACAAGCAGCGCTATGAATGTCGCCTGCCAGCTGGAGCTATTCACTTCCAGCGTGAAAGGGAGGAGGAGGCACCTGCTTACCAAGGGCCTGGGATCCCGGAGTTGTTGAGCCCGATGAAAGATGCGCCCTGCCTGCTGAAGGTGAAAGGAACTGGGATAGAGGGAAGAGGCATGGAAACGAGTTATCTGTTTGGGAACTAGTTGTCTGTCCACAGTGTGTCTGCGAATGAGGGCCATCTGTAGGAATAAGAAGGCCATTGAAGGAGCAGGCCTATTGTACAGACAGGAAAGAAACAAAGAATGCTGTAGCCAGTGATGATGCTTTGCTGATTATAGAGGAGTGTTATAGACAATCTCAGAATAAAGATTAAACCAATATTGAGGTGCTTAAAGAGGGCCAGGCTGGGGCAGTCAGGGTACGCCCCTAGAGAAACTTTCCTGGTTAAGTCACCCCTTCCCTGTCACTCTCTGCCCAGTGTCCTGCTTTATTTTCATCATGGCACTTCTCATGATCTGAAATTATTAACTGAATTATCAGTTGATTTATTTTTGGTCTGAGTCCTAGTACTAGAACATAAGTCTGTGAAATCAGAATTTAAAAGAGAGTGTATCTTGTTCACAGCTGTATCCACAGTAGCTAAAACAGTACAAGGAAGTTCGATTAATACTTTGATATTCCATGTTTCCCTGGTCTGAGTTCTTCAAGGATATCGTGATTTCTTATCTTTATGGACAACAAAGAAGGATTAAAAAAATATTTACAAAGAAAAAAATTTAAAAAATTATTTAGAAAGAGAAGAGTTGTAAACCAACTAGGCTATAGAGGTCTCTCTCCAAGTTACAGAAGACAGACAGCCCTCCTCACCAAGAATCTGGAGGATTAAGAATAAGGGGGAGATGAGAAGTAAATCAGTGGTTGTGTGTTTTGGGGCCAGGAGAGATTTTGGTTCTAAGAAGAGATGTCTGCACTCCATCCCCGACTGATCTTTTTGTCTTTTGCTGTCAGACCAAGGACTGGTGGACATATGAATTCTGTTACGGTCGCCACATCCAGCAGTACCATATGGAAGGTGAGTTCCACCTATGCTTTCCCTAAGCCCTCAGAAACCTGTCACGGAAGGCGGCCTGCCTCCGGTTCCCTCCTCTCCTAGTCCTCTGAGAACAGGGTAAGCATGCTTCACTGTGCTCTCCCTTGCAGACTCAGAGATCAAAGGTGAAGTCCTCTATCTCGGCTACTACCAATCGGCCTTCGACTGGGATGATGAAACAGCAAAGGTGGGGGGGGTGTGGGACCGGGGGAGAAAGGGGCCTGGGCTGTTTAGATGAGGCCCTGTCGAGAAGGGGAGGGTCAGGGTTAGCTGGCGTGTTTCTCTGGGCTTCGTCCTAGGAGAGAGTGCTCTCTTTTTTTCCTCCTTGCTGTCTTTCTCACACCCCTCCCCCATGCCTGATGTCCTCCCCAGGCCTCCAAGCAGCATCGCCTGAAACGCTACCACAGCCAGACCTATGGCAATGGGTCCAAGTGCGACCTCAACGGGAGGCCCCGGGAGGCCGAGGTTCGGGTGAGTCTTGGGAGCGGGACGTTGACACTCCGACAGAGAGAACTCCGAGTCTGCGGGAAGAGCGCAGGGCCGTGCGGTCCAGTCAAGGGGGCCGCTACCAGGCTCTAGACGCTAAGTTTAAGACTCATGTTTCCAGCTTTGCATCCCTGCCTCAGTTTTCACAGGCACTTCTGTTTTTTTCTAAACTGGTGTCTAATTGCTTTACAATGTTGTGTTAGGTTCCGCTCTCTGACAACACGAATCAGCTGTATGTGTACACATATGCCCCCACTCTGGAGCCTCCCGGGCCCCTGCCCCTACGCCCACCCCCTGGATGATCGCACAGCCCCAAACTGAGCTCCTGGCGCTATGCGGGAGCTTCCCACTGGCTACCTGTTTTACACATGGAAATGTGTACATGTCGGTGTTACTTTGTTAATTCATCCCAGCTACTCCTTACCCCACTGCGCCCAGAAGTCCATTCTCTTATGTCTGCATCTCTCTTCCTGCCCTGCAAATAGGTTCATCAGTACCATTTTTCTAGATTCCATATATACACATTAATATATGATATTTGTTTTTCTCTTTCTGACTTCATTGTATATGCCAGAATCTAAGTTCATCCACATCACTACAAGTGACCCAGTTTTGTTCCTTTTTATGGCTAGTGTTCCACTGTATACATGTACCACATCTTCTTTACGTTTTCTTCTGTTGATGAACATTTAAGTTGCTTCCATGTCCTGGCTATTGTAAATAGTGCTGCTCTGAGCACTGGGGTACATGTGTCTTTTTGAATTATGGTTTTCTCAGGGTGTTTACCCCGTGGTGGGATTGCTGCATCATATGGTAGTTTTAGTTTTTTAAAGAAGCTCTGTACTGTTCTCCAGGCTTCCCAGGTGGCACTAGTGGTAAAGAACCTATCTGTCGAAGGAGATGTAAGAGACTTGCATTCCATCCCTGGGTTGGGAAGATCCCCTGGAGGAGGACATGGCAACCCAATCCAGTATTCTTGCCTAGAGAATTCCATAGACAGAGGAGCCTGGTGGGCTACAGTCCATGGGGTTACAAAGAGTCAGACATGACTGAAGCAACTTAGCACACATGTATACTGTTCTCCATAGTGGTTGTATCAGTTTCATTCCTACCAACCGACCACACTTTTATCTGTGTTTCTCCCTTCTGTCACCTAAGCTGACACCTGAGTTTCACTACTAACTCTTACTTCTTCACTTTGCCCTCCTTTCTTCACTTACTGACTCTGCAGTGAGGTCATGCCGGTGTCGGTATTGGGCTCTGCTCTGGAGATGCAGTGGTGTGCAGACATGCAGCCCCTACCCTCATGGACTGCAGGCGGGAGAGGAAGGCAGAGGTTAAGGAATCACAAAAATGAGCCTGTGATTACAAGCTGGGAAGTGATGCAAAGGAAAGGAATCAGAGTCAATAACAAAGCTCCTTCATTCTACTTCTGTATTTCTCTCATAGCTGTGCTCTTCTTTCCTATGCTTCATGCCTTCATCTCTCACCTGCATCACCTCCAGCAGCCTCTTAACAAAGTTTCCTGATATCATGGTACTTAAAGGAATTCAGGCAGGCAGCTGTCTGGTAGGCCAAGTTCCTCAGGTGATTCTAATGTGTATTCACAAACATATACACCTGTAGAGAGCCAGGACACAACAGTTCTCTTTATGTAATACAGATTTGCACATGCAGTTGTGTGGTGGTAAGTGTGGGACACGAGGATCACCCAGGTGGGGGGGTGGGGTGGAGGGGGAGCCCAGGTGTAATGTCTGCCAGTATCCATGGTATAAATATCCCCACCATGGCCAAATGCATGCTATCACTGTAACATCGGTCATCGTGCAACATTCCTGAAAACTGACCAGTCAGCTCTTGTGAACTGGCCTGAGTGGGCTCTAACACCACTCTGAGCAAGTGTTACTTCTCTACCGAGTTCTGGAAAGCCTTCAACAATTCTGCCTGGTACAAGTGATAAGACCCAAATACTTCAGAGCAGACTGGGGTGGTAGCAGCAGAGAAGGTGGGAAGCAGCCAGATTCTGGATAGATTTTGAAGATAGCGCCAATAAGATTTGTTGAAGGATTGGATGTGACGGGGAGTCTATGATGATTCCAAGGCCTTTAGCTTGAGCAGCTGAAAAATGGAATTGTCATTTAGTTAAGTGGGAGGGAACGGGTGTGGAGGAGGAAAGTAGCCTGGTGTGGACACATGAAGGTCAAAATGCCTAGTAGTTATCCCAGTGGTGATGGTCAGTTGGTAGTTGGCTCTCTAATTCTGGAACTCCAGGACAGGGTCTGGGGTAGAGATATAAAATCTTACTGCATTTCTGTCCCACTGCTCTTCTTCTTGCCCTTTGATTTTTTGTTGTTGTTGTTTGCTTTTTAAGAACTATTTGTTTATTTGACTGCACTGGATCTTAGTTGGGGCATGTGGGATCTAGTTTTTCCCAACCAGGGATTGAACCCAGGCTCCCAGCACTGGGAGCACAGAGTCTGGTGACTGGACCACCAGGGACATCCCTCTTTCTGTCTTTTGAACCATTCAGTCTATTTCCCCCGCCTAGAGATCTCTGAATGGCTGTCCTCATCCTCTGATTCAGATTATATATCCCTGTGACACCTCTGCAGGGAGACTTGACGTGGGTCCACAGACACACACCCTTTTGCCTTCATCTTGGTAAACGCCTATGGAGTTTTATATTCTTCAAAGCCTGTGTCGTTTCCTGAAATTAGCTTTATTTTGGGGGTTTAATTTCTTTGTCCCCACTAGGATAAGCTCCGGGAAGTCAGGGACAATATCTGATTGTCTTATTTTCTGCTGTATCCTCAGCATCTTCCACAGTGCCTGGCACCAAGTAGATGCCCAAAGGTTATGAATGAATGGAATGAATGATGAGCCATTTCAAATGTCGCTTTATTTTTTGTGACCTTTCTTGGCTAGCCCAGAACGTTCACTCTGTTGTTTCAGAGCTTCCACGTCCACATATATCAACATTTTAGCCTGTTTGGGCTGCTATAACAAACTACCACAGGCTAGGTAGCTTATAAACAACCGAAATTTATTTCTCACAGTTCTGGAAGCTGGAAGTCTGAGATTGGGGTGCCAGTGAGGTTAGGTGAGGACCCTCTTCCAGTCACAGACTTCTTGTATCCTCACAAAGGAGCTCTGTGGGGTCTCTTTCATAAGAGCATTAATCCCATTCATGAGGGCTCCATCCTCATGACCTAAGCATCTCTGACAGCACCCTCTCCTGATATCGTCACAGTGGGCATTAAGATTTCAACCTACAAATTTTAGGGAGACACAGACATTCAGACGACAGCAATCCACAGCACCTACACACACACATAATCTATTATAGCACTTACTTCATTGTCGTCTATATATTTCTTTACTTGTTTGTATGTTCAGTAACACTGAGAACTGAAGGCAAAGACTTCAATTTCCTCATAGCTGCTGACAGCACGCCCTGTGCCAAGCAGTGTGATGGAAACCGGAGAGGAAATGCTGACTGAGAGCCCTAGTCCTGCTGTCAGGAGACAGACCTCGTACAAACAGCCACGGCACGTGGGCAGACTCTCTGATGGGGGCAGTGTTTTTACAGGGGAACACACACAGTGAAAGAACTAACCCAGGTCCAGGGGAGACCTCTGGGGAAGGTGACGTTTGGACCAGAAGTAGAAGGATGAGGAGTTTGTCCAGCCACTGCAGAGGAGTGGGAAGGAGAGGGTGTCCAGGTGGAAGGTACATTGAGTTCAGACGGCTTGGAGATGGCAGGGATGGGTAGCTGTGCACAGTGACCGGAGGGAGCTACGGGCGGTGAGGCTGGGCAGTCGCTAGGGGACAAGTCACACGTCACGCAAAGTGCTGCACCTGTGAGCAGGAGTTTGGACAATCTGAGAAATGAGGGGAAACCAATGAATTATTGGGTTGGCCAAAAAGTTCATTCAGGTTTTCCCATAAGCTGTCCTAGGAAAAACCCGAATGAACTTTTTGCCAGCCTGATCTTTTGAGCAGATGCTGACACATTCAGTGTTGGTTTTGAAGGCTTGCTCTGGCTCAGTTCAGTTCAGTCGCTCAGTCATGTCCAATTCTTTGTGACTCGATGAACTGCACCACGCCAGGCCTCCCTGTCCATCACCAACTCCCAGAGTCCACCCAAACCCATGTCCATCAAGTTGGTGATGCCATCCAGCCATCTCATCCTCTGTTGTCCCCTTCTCCTCCTGCCCTCAATCTGTCCCAGCATCAGGGTCTTTTCAGATGAGTTAGCTCTTCGCATCAGGTGGCCAAACTATTGGAATTTCAGCTTCAACATCAGTCCTTCCAATGAACACCCAGGACTGATCTCCTTTAGGATGGACTGGTTGGATCTCCTTGCAGTCCAAGGGACTCTCAAGCGTCTTCTCCAACACCTCAGCTCAAAAGCATCAATTCTTCAGTGCTTAGCTTTCTTTATAGTCCAACTCTCACATCCATACATGACCACTGGAAAAACCATAGACTTTAGATGGACCTTTGTTGACAAAGTAATGCCTCTTCTTTTTAATATGCTGTCTATATTGGTCATAACTTTCCTTCAAAGGAGTAAGTGTCTTTTAATTTCATGACTGCAATCACCATCTGCAGTCATTTTGGAGCCCCCAAAAATAAAGTCAGCCACTGTATTCCCATCTATTTGCCATGCAGTGATGGGACCAGATGCCATGATCTTAAGTTTTCTGAATGTTGAGCTTTAAGCCAACTTTTTCACTCTCCTCTTTCACTTTCATCAAGAGGTTCTTTAGTTCTTCTTCACTTTCTGCCATAAGGGTGGTGTCATCTGCATATCTGAGGTTATTGATATTTCTCCCAGCAATCTTGATTCCAGCTTGTGCTTCTTCCAGCCCAGCATTTCTCATGATGTATTCTGCATATAAGTTAAATAAGCAGGGTGACA
>CM035294.1:51392389-51414118 GCA_020226075.1 Hydropotes inermis | reverse complement strand
ACTTTCTGCCATAAGGGTGGTGTCATCTGCATATCTGAGGTTATTGATATTTCTCCCAGCAATCTTGATTCCAGCTTGTGCTTCTTCCAGCCCACCATTTCTCATGAAATACTCTGCATATAAGTTAAATAAGCAGGATGACAATATACATCCTTGACGTACTCCTTTTCCTATTTGGAACCAATCTATTGTTCCATGTCCATTTCTAACTATTGCTTCCTGACCTGCATACAGACTTCTCAAGAGGCAGGTCAGGTGGTCTGGTATTCCCTTCTCTTGAAGAATTTTCCACAGTTTGTTGTGATCCACACAGTCAAAGGCTTTGGCGTAGTCAATAAAGCAGAAGTCGATGTTTTTCTGGAACTCTCTTGCTTTTTCGATGATCCAGAGGATGTTGGCAATTTGATCTCTGGTTCCGCTGCCTTTTCTAAAACCAGCTTGAACATCTGGAAGTTCACGGTTCACATACTGTTGAAGCCTGTCTTGGAGAATTTTGAGCATTACTTTACTAGCTTGTGAGATGAGTGCAATTGTGCGGTAGTTTGAGCATTCTTTGGGATTGCCTTTCTTTGGGATTGTAATGAAAACTCATCTTTTCCAGCCCTGTGGCCACTGCTGAGTTTTCCAACTTTACTGACATACTGAGTGCAGCACGTTCACAGCATCATCTTTTAGGATTTGAAATAGCTCAACTGGAATTCCATCACCTGCACTAGCTTTGTTTGTAGAGATGCTTTCTAAGGCTCACTTGACTTCACATTCCAGCATGTCTGGTTCTAGATGAGTGATCACAGCACCGTGATTATCTGGGTTGTGAAGATCTTTTTTGTACAGTTCTGTGTATTCTTGCCACCTCTTCTTAATATCTTCTGCTTCTGTTAGGTCCATACCATTTCTGTCCTTTATTGTGCCCACCTTTGCATGAAATTTTCCCTTGGTATCTCTGATTTTCTTGAAGAGATCTCTAGTCTTTCCCATTCTGTTGTTTTCCTCTATTTCTTTGCATTGATTGCTGAGGAAGGCTTTCTTATCTCTCCTTGCTATACTTTGGACCTCTGCATTCAAATGGGAGTATCTTTCCTTTTCTCCTTTGCTTTTGGCTTCTCTTCTTTTCACAGCTATTTGTAAGGCCTCCTCAGACAGCCATTTTGCTTTTTTGCATTTCTTTTTCTTGGGGATAGTCTTGATTCCTGTCTCCTGTACAATGTCACGAACCTCCATCCATAGTTCATCAGGCACTCTATCAGATTTAGTCCCTTAAATCTATTTCTCACTTCCACTGTGTAATCATAAGGGATTTGATTTAGGTCATACCTGAATGGTCTAGTGGTTTTCCCTACTTTCTTCAGTTTAAGCCTGAATTTTGCAATAAGGAGCTCATGATGTGAGCCACAGTCAGCTCCAGATTTTGTTTTTGCTGACTGTATAGAGAGCTTCTCCGTCTTTGGCTGCAAAGAACATAATCAGTCTGATTTCAGTATTGACCACCTGGTGATGTCCATGTGTAGAGTCTTGTGGTGTTGGAAATGGGTATTTGCTGTGACCAGCATGTTATCTTGACAAAACTCTGTTAGCTTTAACCCTTCTTCACTTTGTACTCCAAGGCCAACCTTGCCTGTTTTTCCAGGTTTCTCTTAACTTCCTTTTGCATTCCCATCCCCTATGATGAAAAAGACATCTTTTTTGGTGTTGGTTCTAGAAGGTGTGGTAGGTCTTCTTAGAACCAGTCAACTTCAGCTTCTTTTGTGTCATTGGTTGCTGCATTGGCCTGAATTACTGTGATGTTGAATGGTTTGCCTTGGAAATGAACCGAGATTATTCTGTTGTTTTTAAGACCACACCCAAGTACTGCATTTCGGACTCTTGTTGATTATGAGGACTACTCCAGTTCTTCTAAGGAATTCCTCCCACAGTAGTTAGTAGATACAGTGGTCATCTGTATCATCAGAATTAAATTCTCCCATTCCTGTCCATTTTAGTTCACTGATACCTAAGACATTCATGCTGAATTTTTCTGTCTCCTGCTAGACCACATCCAGTTTACCTTGATTCATGGACCTAACATTCCAGATCCCTATGCACTATTGTTCTTTACAGCGTCAGATTTGACTCTTACCACCAGAGACATCCACAGCTGAGCGTCATTCCCACTTTGGCCCAGCTGCTTCCTTCTTCTGAAGCTGTTGCTCATTGCCCTCTGCCCTTCCCCAGTAGTGTACTGGACACCTTCCGACCTGGGGGAGGGCTCATCTTCCGGTGTTGTATCTTTCTGCCTTTTCATCCCGTCCGTGAGGTTCTCCAGGCAAGAATACTGGAACGAGTTGCCATTTCCTTCTCTAGCGGAGCACATTTTGTCAGAACTCTCACTATGACCTGTGCCCTTGGGGGCCCTGGGTGGATCGGCTCATGGCGTGTCCAAGTTACACAGGCCCCTTTGCCATGACAAGGCAGTGATCCATGCAGGGGAACATCTTCATTTTATCATTTATTTCCTTCTTCTTCCTTTAAGTTCTGTTCTCTTTCTGACTTATTGGATTTTTTTTCACACTTAGAAAATTTCGTATTTAATTTTTGGATAGGTATGAATTTTCATAGCTCTAATATACAAATGCTTTACAAAGTGTATGGAGAAAAGTCAACACACTTTCCCCTCATCCCTCTGTTTCTATCCCCATAGAAAGGTAACCATTGTTAGCTTCTTTTCTACACTCAGAGATATTTTTTTTTGCTCTAATTTTTAAAAAATTTTAAAAAATTAATTGGAATATAATTGCTTTACAGTGTTACTTTCTGCCATGAAGCAGAGTGAACCAGCTGTATGTGTGTATATATCCCCTACCTCTTGAGCCTCCCTCCCAACCCCCCCAAAATTTTTAATTGAAGTATAGTTGATTTATGAATTATGTAAATTACAGTGTACAGTATAGTGATTCACAATTTTTAAAGGTTATATCCATTTATAGTTATTATAAAATATTGGCTCTATTCCCTGTGTTGTTCAGGATATCCTTGTGGTTTATTTCATACATTATAGTTTGTACCTCTTAATCCTCTGCCGCTTTCATCTCCCTGCTGATAACCACCAGTTTGTTCTCTGTATCTGTGATTCGACATTAAGTTATTTATCGATTTTCTAATGTTAAACCAATTTTGCTTTCCTCAGGTGCATCTAGTTTTAAAAATATCTTTTAAAAAATACTATTATTTATTTATTTCTGGGCGCACTGGGTCTTTGTTGCTGCATTCTGGCTCTTCTCTAGTTTGGACGAGTCAGGGCGACTCTCTAGTCATGGAGCACAGGCCCAGTTGCCCCGGGGAAGGTGGAATCTTCCCGGAGAAGGACTCAAACCCCTGTTGGTGGGTGGATTCTCAACCACTGGACCACCAGGGAAGTTCACATGTATATCTTTGAGTACCCTTTTTTTATCTTGTTGGACTCAGTTTGTGATGTTTTTAAGGATCTTGTAAATATCTCCTAAGAGAGACTGACCTTAGTTTTTCCTTCCAGTACTATCCTTATCATGCTTTAGACAAAGTTAAGCTAGCTTCAAAAAATCAGTTAAAAAATGTTCACTTTTACTATATTCTGAAGATTGTGTAAGACTGTAATTTTTTATTCTTACATGTTTGCTTGAATTCACCTGGAAAATCATCTTGGTCTAGGTTTTCTTTGTAGGAAGATTTTTACTTATGATTCATTTATTTTACTAGTTTTAGGAATATTCAAAGTTTTTTTATTTCTACTTGGGTTAGTTTTAGTGTATTTTCTAGGAATCTGTCTAGTTTGTCTCATTTTTCCGATTTCTTGGTATAAAGTTGCCTATTTCCTTCTGTCCTCATCTCTGTCAGTTCATTTTAGTTCAGTTCAGTTCAGTCGCTCAGTCATGTCCGACTTTTTGCGACCCCATGAACTGCAGCATGCCAGGCCTCCCTGTCCATCACCCACTCCTGTAGTTCACCCAAACCCTTGTCCACTGACTTGGTGATGCCATCCAACCATCTCATCCTCTGTCGTCCCCTCCTCCTCCTGCCCTCAATCTTTCCAAGCATCAGGGTCTTTTCCAATGAGTCAGCTCTTTGCATCAGGTCGCCAAACTATTGGAGTTTTAGCTTCAACATCAGTCCCTCCAATGAACACCCAGGACCGATCTCCTTTAGGATGGATTGGTTGGATCTCCTTGCAGTCCAAGGGACTCTCAAGAGTCTTCTCCAACACCACAGTTCAAAAGCATCAATTCTTCGGCACTCACCTTTCTTTATAGTCCAACTCTCACATCCATACATGACCACTGGAAAAACCATAGCCTTGATTAGACGGACCTTTGTTGGCAAAGTAATGTCTCTGCTTTTTAATATGCTGTCTAGGTTGGTCATAACTTTCCTTCCAAGGAGTAAGTGTCTTTTAATTTCATGGCTGCAGTCACCATCTGCAGTGATTTTGGAGCCCTCCAAAACAAAGTCAGCCCATGTTTCCACTGTTTCCCCATCTATTTGCCATGAAGTGACGGGACCAGATGACATGATCTTAGTTTTCTGAATGTTGAGCTTTAAGCCAACTTTTTCAGTCTCCTCTTTCACTTTCATCAAGAGGCTGTTTAGTTCCTCACTTTCTGCCATAGTGATGTCATCTGCATATCCGAGGTTATTCATATTTCTCCCAGCAATCTTGATTCCAGCTTGTGCCTCATCCTGCCCAGCGTTTCTTGTGATGTACTCTGCATATAAGTTAAATAAGCAGGGTGACAATATAGAGCCTTGATGTACTCCTTTTCCTATTGGGAACCAGTCTGTTGTTCCATGTCCAGTTCTAACTTTTGTAGCATCAGTAATTAGGTCCCTTTTTTCAGGTTATTCCTTTTGCATGTAATTCCGTCCTCAGAGTACATCAGAGAATTCACATAGGTGTAAAATCCTAAAAATGCAGCAAGGGTGGGAAGACCTGCTCCCCAGAAGTCACGTCTTAGTGCACACCAGAGAATTCACACAGGAGAAAAACCCTGTGAGTGTAGTGAATGTGGGAAGGCTTTTACCCAAAATTCAGCTCTTGGAGTACACCTGAGAACTCACACAGAGGAGAGACCTTATGAATTATGAATGTGGAAATCCTTTGTCCATAAAACAGCTATTAGAGTATATCACACCAGAATGCATACTTAGGGAAAACCCTGGAGTGTAACGAGTTTGAGAAATGCTAAAGGAAGTACGGGGCTTCCCAGGTGGTCAGTGGTAAAGAATCCCCCTGCCAAGCAGGAGATGCAGATTCTTCCCCTGGGTGGGGAAGACCCCCTGGAAATGGCAATGGCAGAATCCTGTGGACAGAGGAGCCTGGCAGGCAACAGTCCATAGGGTCTCAAAGAGTTGGACATGACTGAGTGACTAGACTGCAGCAACAGGTTTTGTTACTGGTCAGTCTCCGGAGGCTGGTCAGTTTTATTAGACTTTTCCAAGAACTAATTTCAGCTCCGTTGAGCTTCTGTATCATATTTGTTTTCCATTGTATTTATTTCCAGGCTAATCGTTCTTTTCCTTCCTTCTACTTTTTTCAGCTTTAATTTGCTTTCCTCCCCCTAGTTTCTTGAGTACTTAATGCATTTCCAGCTTTTCCTCTTTTACATCTCTTAGAAATTTCTCTCCAATAACTCCAAATATGTTACAGTTTTATGAGGCTATTTTAAGTTTTTTCATCTAATTTTCAAATTGATAATACTCTCCCATAATTCAAAACTCAGAAACTATAAAGGTGTGTGATAAAAGTTTCCCCTCCCAAACTTACCTGCCACCTGCTCATTTCCCATCATGCCCTCCCCCAGCACCCAGTAACCCTGCTCGTATCATTCTGTAGCCTTCCAGCCTTTCTTTGTGTGTTTAAAAGCAGTTGTGAATAGAGATTTTTATTTCCTGTTCCCCCCCTTTTTTAAACATACAATGCTCAGTATGTTAAAAATTCTTTGTACCACCTTATTTTTATACATCTTGACAATAATTCTTAGCGATCTTTCAGGGACAGTACATCTAGAAGTTTATTCTTTGTTTTCAGGTTTCCATAATATTCCATCGTATGAATGTTCTATCATTTTGTCACCGTTACTGTATGCTTAAACTCATTTCCCTCCTAGTTTTTGTCATTACAGAAGATAATTCTATTATACATATGTGTACGTGTAACTATATCTTAAAAGTATAATTGCTGGGTGCAGGTGATATATATTTAAAGATTGTCTGTAAAAACTTTCTGTTACAGAAAATGAGAAACATAAAAACAGAATTGTCCAGTGACTTCCCTGTGTATCATCTGGCTTCAACCAATATGGCCAGTCTCGTTTCATCTATCCCCTTGCCCACCTCCATGCACTATACTTCAACTCCCAGCATTGCAGCATCATCTCATTTCATCCTTAAATATTTCTGTTATCCCTAAAAGACTAAAGCTCTTTTAAAAATACAACCACAGTACTATATCATACTAAAAAAATTAACCATCATTTCTTATCACCGAATAGTCAATCATTTCAAGTTTCCCTGGTTATCATATATATATATATATATATATCATAATTACATAGACTTTCATGGTTATACCATTAGAGTCCTTTCAAATTTGGTGAGATGGGTACAGTACAGTGTATGTCAGTGTCTATGAATGGTTCATTGTGTTTGAAAAGAACATGTCCTCTGCTGGGAGGCATGATGTTTTCTGTATGTCTTTTAGGTCATGCTGTTCAAATCTTTTGTATCCTTACTGATTTGTCTCCCACTATAATTATGGATTTGTCTGTTTTTACTTATTATTCTTTCAATTTATTCATCATTATTCTGTCAGCTGTTGCTTTTTGTATCTTGGGGCTACATATCAATTTATTCAGCAAATGTTTATTAAGTGCTTCTATGTGCCAGGACCTGTTCTAGTTGCTAGAGATATTTCAAGAGAACACAAGACAAAAATGCCTCGCCTCTTTGGGAGAGACAGACAAGGAAGATAAAGAATTACGCACAATTTAAATTATTATTCCTCATAAATTGAATGTTTTCACATTATGAATTGACCTCTATCTTAGTAATTTTTTTTATTTTAAGTCTCCGGTGTGATAGTAATACAGCAGTAATGGCTTTCATTGAGTTATATTTACTGACTTTTTTCATCCTTTTG
This sequence comes from Hydropotes inermis, assembly GCA_020226075.1. Taxonomy (NCBI): domain Eukaryota; kingdom Metazoa; phylum Chordata; class Mammalia; order Artiodactyla; family Cervidae; genus Hydropotes; species Hydropotes inermis. The sequence goes on along the minus strand of CM035294.1, from coordinate 51,406,971 downwards.
TTTTTACGTTTTCTATATTCTTAAGTATGTCTCTAAATAACACACACTTGTATTTAAAACATTTTAGCCATTTATATATGTGTGTGTATATATTTGGACTTACGTCTAACATTTTATTTTATGCTTTCCTTTGTTCCGCTCTTTCTCTCCTTCCTTGCTTTTGGTTTATCTTAATAATGACACTTTCCTCTCATCTCAGTGGGAAGTTTTGCTCTCTTTATTTTTTAAAATAACACATTTCTGGAGATATAAGTCACCTAGCACACAATTCAGGGTGTATTTCAGTGGTTTTTTCATGTATTCAGAGTTGTGCAGCCATCAGCACAATCAATTGTAGACCATTGTCATCACCCTGGAAGAAATCCCCTACCCCTGAGCAGCTACTTTCTATTCCACCTCCACTCCCCACCCCATCCACCGCTCCAGACAACCTCTCATCTTTCACTCTGTAGATGGGATGTGTATAATGTGTGACCTTTTGTATCTGGCTTCTTTCATTTATCATGTGTTCAAGAGTCATCTGTGTGTAGCATGTACCCGTACTGCTTTACATTTTATTGCCAAATAACATTCCACATTCTGTTGATTCATTCATCAGTTGGTGAATACTTGGGTTGTCGGCACTTTTTGGCTATTACGAACAACAGTGCTTTTAACATATGTGAACAGGTTTTTGTGTGGTTTTTTCTTTCGGTATATACCAAGAAATAGAATTGCTGGATCATATGGTAATTCTATATTAAACTGCCAGACTTTAATATTTTTTGATTGCCAGACTTTCATTAAATTCTATATTTAATTGCCAGACTTTTTCTGAAACAGTCCGATTGTTTTATTATATAATCCCACAAGTGGTGAGTAAGTTTGAATTTCTCCACATCCTCATCAACACTTGCTTTTTCATCTTTTTAAAAACTAATTAATGTATTTTGTTTTATTTTTGGCCACGCTGGGTCATTGTAGCAGTACGTGGTCTCCTCACTGAGGCAGCTCCTCTTGTGGCAGGCTTCAGTAGTTGCGGGAGGTGGGTAATGACTGTGGCTCTGGGGTCCTAGATTGCTGGGTCAGTAGTTACAGGACATGGGCTGTTATTGTGGCTCTGGGGTCCTAGATTGCTGGGTCAGTAGCTGTGGCTTAGTTGCTCCTCGGCATGTGGAATCTTCCCAGAGCAGGGACTGAACCTGCGTCCTCTGCATTGGCAGGTGGATTCTTAACCACTGGACCACCAGTGACGCCCTGTTTTTCATCGTTTTGCCTGTAGCCCTCCTGGCGACTGTGAAGTGGCGTCTCCTTGCAGTTTTGATTTGCATTTCCTGATAGTTAACGATGTGGAGCATCTTTTCAGGGGCGTACTAGCAATTTGTCTTTTTTCTTTAGAGAAATGTCTATTCAGATCTTTCACCCATCTGAAAATTGCAGTTGTTTTATTATTGAGTTGTAAAACTTCTTTATATATTCTAGATACAAGTTCCTTATCAGATATATGATTTGCAAATATTTTCTCCCATTCTGTGGATTGTCATTTCACATTCTTGATGGTGTCCTTTGCAACACAATGGCCTTTAATTTTGATGGATTCCAATTTATCCTTTTTTTCCTTTTGTTACTTGTGCTCTTGATGTTGTATCTAACAAATCATTGCCTCATTTAAGACTAAGAAGACTTATGTTTCCTTCTAAGAGTTTTATAGTTTTACCTTTAGGTCTTTGATCCAATGGGAGTTAATTTTTTTTTAATTTATTTATTTGCCCCTGCAGGCATGTGGGATCTTAGTTCCCTGACCAGAAATTGAACCCATGTCCCCTGTGTTGGAGGCACAGAGTCTTAACCACTGGACCACCAGGGAGGTCCCTGGGAGTTAATTTTTATGTGTGGTATGAAGTAGGAGTCAAACTTCATTGTTTTGCTTGTAGATATCCTTTTGACTTAACATCATTTGTTGAAAAGACAATTCCCACTGAATCATCTTGGTAATCTTATTGAAAGATGATAATAGTGAAGGTTAATTTCTGGATTCAGTTCTGTTTCATTGGTCTGTATGCGAATGTTAGTATCACAATGTCTTGATATTGTAGCTTTGTAGCAAAGCTACAAATCCATAAGTACGATTTGAAATCCAATCCTGTTCTTCAAGATTGTTTTGGCTATGTGGAGTTCCTTAAATTTTCATGTGAATTTTACCAACATAACTTCTGCAAAGAAGGCACCTGAAATTTTGGTGGAGATTGCAGTTAAATCTGAAGATCAATTTGGGGAGCATTGCCATCTTCACAATATTAAGTCTTATAATCTGTGAACTTGGATATCTTTCCATTTAAATCTTTAATTTCTTTCAGCAATGTTTTGTAGTTTTGGGGTTTTTTGTTTTGTTGTTCGCCTTTGAAATAGCGGATGTTAAAGAATAGTTAGCTATTGTTTTTATAATATTACATTTTAAATTTATTTTTTAAATGGAAACATCATTGATTTAGGGAATTCCATGGTCTCATAGAATGAGCTGGGAAGTGTTCCCTCTTCTATTTTTTGTGTTTTGGGTTTTTAAAAATATTTATTTTAAAACATTATTTACTTTTAGTCGCACTGTCTTTGGTGCTGTGTGTGGACTTTCTCTAGCTGTAAAGAGCAGGAACCCCCTCTAGTTTTGGTACCCGGGCTTCTCTCGTTGCAGAGCGTCAGCTCTTGCGCTCAGTCCAGGAGTCGTGGCACACGGGCTTAGTTGCCCTACAGCGTGTGGAACCTTCCCGGGCCAGGAATTGAACCCATGTCCCTGCACTGGCAGGTGGGTTCCTAACCACTGGGCCACCAGGGAGGCATTATGTATCTGTCTGTCTATGCCAGGCATGCAGGAGCTTTCAGTTGCAGCATGAGGCATGTTTAGTGTGGCAAGCGGACTCTTACTTGCAGCACGTGGGGTCTGTTCCCTTGACAAGCCTGTGCCCCCTGCATTGGAAGTTCAAGTCACTGGACCACCAGAGAAGCCCCCCCTCTTCTATTTTTTTGAAGAGTTTGAGACCAGTTGGAATTTTTATGTTTTAAATGTTTGGTAAAATTCATCAGTAGACCCATTTGACCCAAGCTTCCCTGTGTGGGGAGTTGTTTTTAATTACTAATTTAACCTCTTTAATTGTTACTGGTCTAATTCAGATTTTTTCTTCTTTAGTCAGTTTTTGTATTTTGTATCTTTCTAGACATTTGTCCATTTCATCTGAGTTATTTGATTTATTGGCATATAGGTGACCATGGTATTCCTTTACAATCCTTTTTACGTCTTGAAGGTTGGTAGCAATGTTCCTTCTTTCATTTTCAATTGTACCAACTTGAGTCTTCTCTTTTTTCCTTGATCAGTCTAACTAAAGTTTTGTCACTTTTATTGATCTTTTCAAAAATCAACTTTTAGGTTATTTTCTCTATTATTTTTCTGTTCTCTATTTCATTCATTTCTTTTCTAATCTGTATTCTTTCTTTCCCTCTGCTTGCTTTGGGTTTAGTTTGCTCTTCCTTTTCTAGTTTCAAAGTGGAAGTTTAGGTTATGGATTTGATATCTTTCTTCTTTTTTATACTTTACAGGTAAAAGTTTTCTTCTAAGCACTGCTTTAGCTGCATCCATAAGTTTTGATAAATTATGTCTTCATTGTTTGAAAACAAATTATGTTTTCATTCATCTCAGTATTTTCTAATTTTCTTGTTATTTGAGCCATTGGTTACTTAGGAGTGTATTAATTTCTACATATTTATGAATTTCCCAGATTTCTTTGTTATTAATTTCTAATATCATTACACTGTGGTTAGAGAACATACTTTGTCCCTGTTTTTTAAAAAATGTATTTTATTGACATATAATTGATTTACAATTATTAATTTCTGCTATATAGTAAAGTGATTCAGTTATACATATATATACATTCTTTTTCATATTCTTTTCCATTATGCTTTATCATAGAATATTGAATATAGTTCTCTGGGCTATACAGTAGGACCCTGTTTATCCATTCTACATATAATAGTTTGCATCTGCTTGGGCTTCCCTTGTGGCTCAGACAATAAAGAATCCACCTGAAATGTGGGAAACTGGGTTCAGTCCCTGAGTTGGGAAGATCCCCTGGAGAAGGGAATGGCTACCCACTCCAGTATTCTGGCTGGAGAATTCCATTGGCAGAGGAGCCAGGCAGGCTATATAGTCCATGGGGTCACAAAGAGTCCGATATGACTGATCGACTTTCACTTTCGCATCTGCTAACCCCAAACTTCCAATCCTCTTCTCCACCTCCCTTCCCCCTTGGCAATCACAAGTCCGTTCTCTATGTCTGTGAGTCAATTTCTGTTTCATAGATAAGTTCATTTGCATCATACTTTAGATTGATGTAAGTGACATAATAAGGTATTTGTCTTTCTCTCTCTGACTTACCTCACTTAGTATGATAATCTCTAGAGGCCCATCCATGTTGCTGTGGATGCCGTTATTTCATTCTCACAGCTGAGAAGGATCCCAGTGTACACGCACCACACCTTCTTTATCCAGTGGTTTGTCAATGGCCATTGAAGTTGTTTGCATGTTTTGGTCTTTGTAAATAGTGTTGCTGTGAACATAGGGGGTACATGTATCTTTTTTAACTATAGGAGAACATACTTTATATGATTTAAATTTTTAGCTCTTTGAATTTATCATAGTGACTTCAAAACGTTTTTCTCTGAAATCTAATAACTCTATCCTCTCACAGGCATTTTCTGTTGCCTGCTTTTTTCTTGTGTATGGGTCACACTTTGTTTCTTTGCATATCTCATAATTTTTTTATTGAAAAGTGAACAAAAATAAAATATACCTAAAATACATTTTAGGCAATATATTGGGGCAAGTCTGGATACTGATTCTTGGCCTCCACCATGAGACTTGTTTTGGTCGTTTGCTTGTTTCTTTCGTGACTTGGCTGGGCTGTTTTAATGAGGCCTACTCCTCCTGCTGTGTGAAGCCACTGATGTCACCCCTCTGAGGGCACAGCCGTGGGCACGCCCACCACTCCCGTGGGCGCTGGTGCTGTCAGCACGGCTCCCTGTGGCCGTCTCTCTTGCTGAAGTGCTGATCTGTCTGCCTCTGCTGGTAGCATACCCAGCTGTTCATACTCATTAATTGCTAGCCAATTGCTCTGTAATTTTTGACATGTGGGGCATAAGTTGCCCCATAATCTGATCCAGTTAAATTTGGGCTTCTGTACCAGGGTTGTTTTTGATGATACCAGCTTCTTCTTTAGTGTTTACTACCAATTTTTTTCATTTTTTGGAGAGTGCCCTTAGGCTTAAACTTCCTCATACTGTTTCACAAGAAGTCAGTTCATTTGGAAGGAGCTTTGGAGCTTTCTGTTCTAATGGATTGCCTCTCCCCCTGGCAGAATCTCTAAGCCCCTGCTCTGGAGCTGATGTCAAAGACACTGACCCAGTTCTGTCAGAGTGACACTCCTATTTTATGAGCAGAGACCTGGGCAGGGGTGATAGCCTCTGGTCCTCTCAGTTCTCATCTCTGTTGTGAAACCTCTGCCCTTTTAGTGATCTGTGGTGAGGGTGATCAAGGCCCAGTATTCCTGTCCTTCTGCACCTGAGGTGCAGTGACTGTCCTATGAATGGGGCTGAGTGGAGGAAGGGAGTCCTCAGTCTCTTGACCATATTCAGCAGGAGTTTATTCTCTGCAACTTGTAACTAGAAAGGATTGAGGAATATTGGTGGCCTGCCCCTCTGGTGACATACCATATCCCTTGACTGGATGCTGAGGGGATAGAAGCCCCATTTTTTTGGACCTTACTCATCTGGAGTGGAGCATCTGTCTGAGCTGTGAAGTCAGGGTTGGGGGAAAAGAAGGAGGGTCATGGCCCAAGTACTGCAAATTTTCACTATTCAAGATTTAGTGGATTTTCTTGAATAGATGTTTCTTAATTTGTTGTATGTCCTTAGTAAAATTTCCAGGGATTTAAAAAGCCTGAGTTAAAAAAAATAGTGTTCAGCAGTTATGGACTTTCAGTAGGGGCGGACCTGCAGGGCCCCTTGTGCTGCCGCTCAGAAGCGGGACCTCTCTTCTACTTGTAATGGTTACTTTAGAAATTACAGTGTGTGTGCGCGCGCTCAGTCATGTCCGACTCTTTGCCACCCCACAGAGCCCTGCCAGGCTCCTCTGTCCATGAAATTTCCCGGCAAGAATACTAGAGTGGGTTGCCATTTCCTTCTCCAGGGGATCTTCCCGACCCAGGGATCGAACCCACATCTCTTGCATTGGCAGGCGGATTCTTTTCTGCTGAGCCACCAGGGAAGCCCCAGAAATGACAATGGTGAATCCTAGCTTAGCAAAGGCTAACATTAATTGATGTCTTTACTCTCTTTCTGATTAATATAAAGACCTTAGAACTGTTTGAAGCTGTTTTTAAATCATACACACACATGCATGCACACACACGGAATATACATATTTCAAATACATATAAAAATATATATGAAATATGTGTAAGTATGCATATTATATTCCCATAAAGCAAGAACATGAAACAGGAAGCTGCCCAAGTTCAGTTCATATTTTTACAACTTACCAGCTGGTCAGCCTGAACAAGTCCCTCAACTATATCAAACCCCAGTATCTTGAGCCACAGAGCTGAGATAACTATGACCTTCCTCACTGGGTTGTCATGATAATTAAATGAGCTAATGCGTGTAAAGGGCTTCCCTGCTGGCTCCGTGGTAAAGAATCCGCCTGCCAGTGCAGGAGACAGGGGTTCCATCCCTGGGTCAGAAAGATCCCCTGCAGAAGGAAATGGCAACCCACTCTAGTATTCTTGCCTGGGAAATCCCATGGACCGAGGAGCCTGGCGGCGGCTACAGTCCACAGGGTTGCAAAAAAGGCAGATCCAACATAGCAACGAAACAATCACAGTGCATCTATAGCACCATATACACAACGCACAGAGCACCGTGCTTGACAGACTGTGAGTCCTTAGAGCAGACAGCTGTGCTAAGAACTAACAGTGATGGTTGTGGTGATCACTGTCCGTCCTCCCGTCCTGGCAGTTCCTCTGTGATGAGGGCGCTGGTATCTCTGGGGACTACATTGACCGAGTGGATGAGCCCTTGTCCTGTTCTTACGTGCTGACCATCCGAACTCCTCGGCTCTGTCCTCACCCCCTCCTCCGGCCCCCACCCAGCGCTGCTCCCCAGGCCATTCTCTGCCACCCTGCCCTGCAGCCTGAGGAGTACATGGCCTATATCCAGAGGCAAGCTGGTGAGTAACTAAGAGGAAGGGAGGAAGGAGACACGAAGGGAGGGACAGGCGGAAGATCGAGTAACAAAGAGCTGAGACTGTGTCCCTGTTCTGCTGACGTGCTGTCTCCCGGTAGATTCAAAGCAGCATGGAGACACGGCCGTAGAGGGGCAGCCAGACCTGGCCCCTGCAGCGTGGGGTGAGGCCAAGCCCGGGCTGGTGCCACCAAGGACAGCAGGTAGGTCCTGAGTCCTGTCCCATGACACACGTCTCCACTTCTTCCTCAGTGTTACTGTCCTGGGCACCCAGGGATGTGTGGTCCTCAACAGCCCCACAGCCCTGACTTCTGGAGTGGGGGAAAGAGTACTACAGGCCCTAACACCTTACAAGAGAAGAGGGAAACATACCCTATCTGTCCTTTCAGGTTCCTCCTTGTTTTCTGTGTTCTAGGTGCAAGCCCAGCCAAGGAGAACAGCAAGGAATCAGATTTCTGGAAGATGCTTCCCGAGCCAGAGGAACAGCCCTCAGAGAGGGAGGCCCAGGCCGAGGTGAGAGCCAGCTTCCTGGCCCTTTCTCTGAGGGCGCTGAACATGGGCTTCGGGTTGGAGGGCCATTCAAGCTGAGGTTCGTTATGAGATGACCTCTTTTTACCTAGGGATGCAAGGACATACCCAGAGGCGGTGCCTTAAGAGTGTGGTTGGCATGCAGAAGCCTGCGTACTTGACTCTGCCCTTTTCTCCCCATCAGGAGCAGGAACCGAACCTTGAAGCCACAGACCCACCGCCAGCCTCTCCTGACGGTGAGTGAGCACTCCATGTCTCCTATCAGCGTGCATGTGTTTTCAGGTTGGCAAGCATGGCATGGGGATAGACCTGGACACTAGGAGGGAGGCTGGGCAGCCAGGCCAGCAGCGGATTCCTTTTTAGAGACAGCAGTGCTTCTCTAGGAGGATAGCAGAACACAGTGAGTGGTTCCACTGCTTGCCTGACTCTGTAGTCCTGGATAATTTCACCTAAGCCCAATTTCCTCACCCATAACATGTGGGCAGTAACCCCTACGTGAGAGGGCTGTTACAGGATTAAATGAGAATGAATCTAGTTTACAGTACAGCCCCTGGAACTGAGCAAACAAAAACGGGCTTGTATTTGTGGGGAGGACAGGATTCAGGGAGGAGGAGCCCTTGGCCCCAGAATCTCTTCTGTGGACCTAAAAGCCAGGCTGATTGCCAGGAAGGCCTCGGTGGCACGTGGATGAGCAGGGCACTCAGCAGCCTGTTCACATCCGTCTCTCTCTCAGCTGTGAGGCCCCCTTAGGCCCCCTAAGTGCTCTTTGGAGGGGTGTGTTGGCTGCTGTCTCTCAGACAAGACAGGTAGTTCCTGGAGCCGGGGGCCATGTCCTTCCTTGGCTTCCCCAAGTCCTCTTCTTAGGAACTCAAAGTAGAATTAATTTATGATCTATTCCTGTTCCTCCATCTCAGATTTTCAGAACAACGTACAGGTCAAAGTCATTAGGAGTCCCGCAGACTTGATTCGATTGATAGAGGAGCTGAAGGGTGGAACAAGAAAGGTATGAGCCCTGCTCCCAGGAAGGATGGAACCCTTCTCCCTGCTGAGGGCACTCGGAACACCACCCCTGAACTGGGCCCGAAGAGTTGCCTCAACTTCTTTACTCCTCCTGAGTCCCCAGCTAAACCACATCCCTGCTGTGTGCCCCCCCGCCCCCGTTTGTCCCTATGGAAACCCCAACCATCTGCCATCTCTCCTTCTCCTGATCCTCACCCATCCAGGGGAAGCCAAACGCAGACCAGGAGCAGCCTGGAGAGAGTGCTACCGACGTCCCTTCCAGGGAACCAGAGGTGAAGGAAAAGGGCGGCCCAGAAGATCAGAAGGAGGTGGAAGAGGAGGAGGAGGAGGAGGATGAAGACGAAGATGAGGATGAACGGCAGCTGCTGGGAGAATTTGAGAAGGAACTGGAAGGTATACTGCTGCCATCAGACCGAGAGCGGCTCCGGGCGGAGGTGAAGGCTGGCATGGAGCGGGAGCTGGAGAACATCATCCAGGAGGTGAGCTCCGCCCTCCTGCCTGTGGCTTCCAGCTGCCTCCGCTGCCAGCTCCGGTAGGCGGGACCGGTCGGACCGGTCGAGGGGCGGGGAGAGAACCCGAGCCACTCCTTGCCTGCCTGGGGCATTCAGCCAGGAGCCCTGAACCGCTAGTTGCTTAATTAAAACTGGGATGGCGGGGAAGGGGGTGTGTGAGAAGGATGGGACTCAGTCATTACTCCCTTGTAGAGCTTGGACGACCCCTCACTCCCCAGATCCTTAACTCTCCACCCCGCGCCTCCCAGACAGAGAAAGAGCTAGACCCGGACGGGCTGAAGAAGGAGTCAGAGCGCGAGCGGGCCATGCTGGCCCTGACGTCTACGCTCAGCAAACTCATCAGAAGGCTGGAGGAGAAGCAGAGCCCGGAGCTGAGGAAGACGCACCGGAACAGGAGGGCTGCCCCCAAAAGGCCTCCCCCGCCCCCTCAGCCAGCAGGTGAGGGCTGCCAGACACGGCCAGACAGACGGCCAGGTCCGTCACCGCTAGCCCTTCTGGGAACGTGCGCCCTCTCGCTCTTTCTGGAACACGATTCTCGCTCTTCCCAACACCTCTAGCCCTTTGCCTGGTCACTTCCTAGTGATCCATTTGAGAAGCAGCTTTCAGAGCCTGCGTGGCTCGCTGGCACGCTGTTTCCCGGCTTGCTTCTGTACATCCGGTGCCTAGCACTTTGCCGGCACCTTGTGACTGATGAGTAGGTGTTAAATGAGTGACCGTGAGTGTGCGGGCCAAAGACCGCGCACCTGTGACAGATGCTGCTGTCACCTAGGGCTGCACAGGGCGTGCCCTCAGCCGGCAGAGAGGGATGGCCGGCCCAGCTACTCAGAAGCCAGTCGCCTGGACAGGGTCACTCCCTTCCCGTTGTGTCCCGCTGTCCGTCCCATGGGTCCTGTGGGGCAGGAGACAAGGCATTCCAGGACCAACGTCCCAGTTTCAATCCTTCCATCCTCCCGCCTCTGTTATAAACACTGAAATGTCCGTCAAGTCCCAGCATAGGGTCTGAACCAAAGTCCTCCGACCTTCTCCACAGGCCCCAGCCTCTCTGATTTTTGCTCCAGAAGACAGTGACTTTCCTGTGGGTGACGGGCAGTTACTGGGTCCAGAGGGAGGAAAGGAGGCTGAGTTGGTGGAGGGACCTGTATAGCTTGGCATGGGGTGGGGGTCCTAATTTATTCTGAAGCCTGACTGACTGACCTGTTTGAGAGGGAATACCTTGCCGAAAGCAACTGACGGCCAGAGAGAAGCGAGCACGCGGCCCCCAGCCCTGGGGTCACGGCGCTGTTTTGTGTCTCCCTGTGTGTCCCCCCCGCTAAGAGGAGGATCCTGAGCACAGAGTCCGGGTCCGGGTCACCAGGCTCCGTCACGGAGGCCCCAATCAGGATCTGACTGTCCTCGAGATGAAACGGGAAAACCCACAGCTGAAACAAATCGAGGGGCTGGTGAAAGACCTGCTGGAGAGGGAGGGACTCACCGCCGAAGGTGGGCCCTGGGGGGCGGGCTGGCTTCAGAGCTGTTGGAAGGGCTTGCTGTCGGAAGTGGAGGGGCTGGGGACCTCGGCTGGGGACCCAGGGGGCAGGGGACCTGCACTGGAGCTGCCCCTGGCCTCTCCTCTCACTGCCCATCCCACTCCTTTCCAGGGAAAATTGAGATCAAAATTGTCCGACCAGGGACAGAAGGGACTGAGGAAGATGCACGTTGGCTGACTGATGAGGACACGAAAAACCTCAAGGAGATTTTCTTCAATATCTTGGTGAGAGGCACCCCGCCCCTGAGTCCTGGACTTCCCGCCTCCCCCGTCCCCCAGCCTCGCCTCTATCCAAGCCTCAGTTTCCTCATCTGTAAGATGAGGCTATCAGTTCTGGGTGTTGAGCCCTCAGCAAGAGCCCTACAAGTCAGCCGTGTGAGTGCTGGTTCCTGCCCCCGCTCCCCAACAACTGCCCGCCCACCCCCCACCCCAGCGCCTGCTGCGGCTGCTGTCATCCCGCTCCCCAGCCCGCCCTGCCGCCTTCCCCCAGGTGCAGGGAGCGGAAGAGGCCCAGAAGGAGCGGCAGCGGCAGAAAGACCTGGAGAGCAACTACCGCCGGGTGTGGGGCTCCCCTGGCGGGGAGGGCACCGGGGACCTGGATGAGTTTGACTTCTGAGACCGCCACCGCCAGCTCGCCAAAGAGCCCTGCCTCTGTCCCCCACAACCCCTGGGGCCCTGAAGGCGAAACAGCAGAGCTGAGCTGAGAGCTGTGGACCCCGAGGCCCCCTGGGGTGTGGAGGGGCTGTGGGGCGAGTGCTGCTGCTAGTGCTGATACCTGGAGACCTTCCAGGCCCGTGTGATCTGCTGCCCCTGGCTCTGCCCACACCCTCTTCCTTCCCTCCTGGCTTCCCCTGCTGTCATCCCCCAGCTCATGGGCTCCTCTCCCCTCCCTAAGAGCGTTTTGAGGTCTTCTGAGTAGAGCAGGGAGAGCGAGGAGAGTGGGCCGGTCAGCAGGCCCCAAGAGGTAGGCCGCCCGCCCCCGCCCCAGTGCTGAGTCACCTCCCTGCTCCCCCCAGGTCAGCTCGAGGTGTCTTGCCCCTCTTCCTTTCCACGCTCTTCCCTACAAACCTGCGCTTCCGAGTGGAAGCACCTTCTCTCTGTCGCTGAGAAAATGGGAAGAAAGTTGCCCACCACCTCTGACACAATCCCACAAAAAGGGTAGGCTACAGACCCACCTACCATGTTCTAGAACAATCAGGTTTCTAAATAAAGAACTGGACCATCAAACCATCCATCTTTTTTCCTTGAGGTGGGGGCTCATCAGGGAGGAGACCTGGTGTTCTCCTGGGGCGGAGGGCACGCGCCCTGACCCCTCCTGTACTTCAGAGTCAGGGCGGCGGCAGTAGAGATCGGGGGTGTGCAGAAGAGACCAGGACAGTGGAACAGAGCCTGCTGGCTGGCCAGGGCTGACGCGGTTGCAGAACTAGGCTCCCTCCTTTTCCTCATCTGTCCATTTCTGTTCCTTCTCCCCATTCACATCCCACAGCGTCACCCCGCCACGGGGGTCCTCCTGCTGCAGACTCCACCCTGCACCTGCCAGCCATACCCCTTCATTGCCCAGAAAAGACCTCTGGCTTCGGTCATGCCCAGAGAGAGGGCTGCCACTCACACAGGCCCGCTCCTGAGTCTGCCAGTGTTGGTGGCCCGGTTCATGACCAGGTGCAAATCTAGGTCCCCCGCTTCCCCTACGTCTTCCTCTGTGTGCACCTCTCAGGTACAGCATTTCTGCCGACTTCACTGACTCGTGACACAAAAAAGAGAGGGTGTGAAACTCCCAGGCCTCCGAAAGGGGATGAAGAGATTCAGTTGTGGAAGGAAGCTGTATGAGGCTCACCCTCTTCCTGCTGAAAGTGGTCTTATGCTTGCTGAACAAGTTATGCTTACATTGTTTTATTTAAAATTACAAATGGGTAGGCTTCTAAACCCTGCAACCCCAGATCCACTTGTGCATCTTAACGAGAGGGATCCAAGACACCTCCACAATAGCAGCTACAGGCAGAATAGTGGGTTCAAATCCTCACCCCCGCCACTTACTGTTAGCAGGGCCTTGAATAAGCTGTTTGATTTTTGCAGTGCTGTGTCCTCCGGGGTAAACTGTGGACAACTGCACTGGCCTCGGGTGGTGGTGAGGACTGCATCAGACAGCGCCTGTGCTACGCTCTTAGCACAGTGCCTGGCCCACGGGAAGTACTCAGGAACAGAATAAACCAGCTGAGCTCTGAAGAGACTGGAAGGTACTTGGAGACAAGAGTCATGGAAGGAATACCATCAGATGCTGACCAGAAGCTGTAGCAGAATTTTGTAGGATGGGAGCATGGGGACAGGCAGGAGGCTTATCTGTGACTTGATGGAGGCATAAAGGCTTAATATCATCAGGAAAAACAGTGCATATAAGTGCACATGGAATGTTCTCTAGGACAGACTATATACTAGGACACAAAACAAGCCTCAAAACATTTAATTGGATAGAAATTTTTTCAAATATCTTTTTTGATTATAAAAGCATCAAACTAGAAATCAACCACAAAAAAGAGAAACAAAAAAACCCAATTACACAGATTAAACAATGTGGTACTAAAAAAAACAATGGGTCAATGATGAGATCAAAGAGAAAATTTAAAAATACCTTGAGACAAATGACAATGAAAACATAACCATACAAAATCTATGAGATGCATTAAAAGCAGTCTTTAGAAGGAAGTTCATAACCATACAGACCTTCCTCAGAAAACAAGGAAAATCTCAAATAATCAACCTGGAGAAAGAAAAAGAAGAACAAACCACCTACAACAAGCAGAAGGAAGAAAATAAAGATCAGAGAGTAAATAAAATAGGGATTTCAAAAAACAACAACAACAGAAAAAGTCAATGAAGCCAAGAGCTAAGTCTTTGAAAGGGTAAACAAAATCAGCAAACCTCTGGCCAGGCACACCAAAAAGAAAAGAGAAAGGACCCAAATCAAATAAGAAATGAAAGAGGAGAAATAACCAATACTGTAGAAATTTTCAAAATGTAAAAAATACTATAAACAATTAACTGCCAAAAATTGGACAACCTAGATGAAATGGACAAGTTTCTAGAAATATATTCCACCAAAACTGAATCAAAAAGAATCTGAATAACCTAATCATTAGAAATGAAATAGAATTTGTAACTTAAAAACAACAATAAAATACAACTCCCTGCAAATAAAAGCCCATGACCAGGTGGCTCCACTGGGGAATTCTACCAAACTTATAAAAGAAGAAATTATACTGATTGTTCTCAAACTCTTCCAAAAGACTGAAGAGGAGGGAACAGTCCCAAAGTCATTCTATGAAGCCTCCATCATTCTGATACCAAAACCAGACAAAAACACTACAAAAAAAAGAAAATTACAGGCCAATATCTTTGAAGAATATAGACACAGAAATTCTCGACAAAATATTAACAAGCTGAATCCAACAAAGATCATGTAACACAACCAAGTACAGGCCAATATCTTTGAAGAATATAGACAAAGAAATTCTCAACGAAATATTAACAAGCTGAATCCAACAAAGATCTTGTACCACAACCAAGTACAGGCCAATATCTTTGAAGAATATAGACACAGAAATTCTCGACAAAATATTAACAAGCTGAATCCAACAAAGATCATGTAACACAACCAAGTACAGGCCAATATCTTTGAAGAATATAGACAAAGAAATTCTCAACGAAATATTAACAAGCTGAATCCAACAAAGATC